>JAKSZP010003445.1:0-28991 GCA_022478985.1 Massospora cicadina | reverse complement strand
TTTTGACAATCCCCGTAGCCATTCATGGTCATGTTGAACAATCAGATAAACGCTGGGGTGTTATCCTGACGGAACATTGGTAATTTTGGCGTTGCCTTATATTTCTCCGAGTTATTTCTTGCTGATTATCTCGGTTCAGCCACTTGGCTAACTTGAGGAGTGACTTTGGGCGTCATCTCCAAAATGGCAGCAAAAGCGGGTGGCATATTCCTTGGGTATTTGACTTTCCAAGTATTGTGCGATGACTTCTTTCTTTGGCATCACTTGACATATAGTGCTTACAAGCACATTTGTGAGCTTTAAGTTCCTCCACCTATATGATTAATCTCTCTCTATCCGCACCAAAATTTCTCAAATGAACGCAATTCACTTCTCACTCTGTTTTCAGGTATAAGACCTCTCAAACGTGGTCCCCTTCTTTCTTCTTCAACGAAGTTACTTTCCCAAGTAGCTTGTTCCCAAAGCTTGCTACATTATCTTTCCCTTCCTCCACCTTGGCGACTCTTTCTTCCAAGGCTGCAAACTCCCAATGGTCCGCTGAGTTTAGAGCATTCTGGTTTACAGTGGCTAACTCAGTCCACAGTTTGCGAAACTCATCTTTGTATGACATTCTTATAAATTCTTTAACTCAAATACCCCTGTAGTGAGCAATAATTTGTAAAAATTTACTAATTTTGGGTTGTATTGACAACAACCCTAGTAACATTTTTACTGCACAGGTTCAGTTTCCATGTGCACTTCGTCACGTTGTATAGTAGAATGGATTATTAATCAATAATAGTATGACAACTATTATCCATAGTTGAGTATGAATTCTTATATTTTGGCCCAACGCTCGGCCAGTATTCCCAATAAAATACTTGTGATGTCATACTTGTAGGGATTCATTCTCTTGTACTGTCCGACCTAATCTTCGCTGAGATACCCTGGTGACAGTCTCTTTGGTCCAACACACAGTCAGCAGCTATCCCCCAATTGTGTCTCTTTTTTCTACAGATCCCCACTTGGATCTTTACTCTTTTCTCTAAGAGTCTTCCAATTATCGCACACAGCAATAATATCCTTGAGAAAGAATAGCACACTGGAAGCTGATGATAGTTTACTCTTGAAACTATATCCCAAATGAATAACTTAGAACTATATAACTTTGTTCTCATAATTACTCCCCTTTTTCCTTTTTTTCAAATATTATAGTGAACCCCAGGGAATTTATAGTGGGGATTCAGTCATCTAACCCTCAGTTGATACCTCTTCAATGAAACAGCAGCCATTGCCATTGAATCACCCTTCCTCATCTTGGCAGCGATGGTCTTCCCCATCCTGGCTAGGATTCCGTCATTGGACATCCTCAAGACCTAAAATGGAAAGAGTCAGAAAATGTGTCCCTAATGGTTTCCTCTTTTTTTTAAATTTATTGCAGGGAAGGCCGACCATGGGATGGACACTTCCGAATATGACTCAGAAGAGACAAAACTTAGTACCAGGGGAGGCACCCCAGAGAAGCGATACTATCTCTTGTTGCCAGCGGGAACGCCACTTATGGGGAGGGGGAGGAAACGTGTGAAGGGGCCATAGCCACAATTGAGCACGTGTGGAGGAAGGGGTCTGATTTGATGAACCAGACTGGGAACCAGGAGGAGACCAGTTGTCGGCGATGTGGTGGGAAGTATCCAAACATCCACGCTTGAAAGTGGTCCACCAAATGGGACCAGAATCTGTGGACCGCTTCTGGGAGGGTGGGGGTGGAGCCTGCGATTGCATCTAAGACAATCGTGTGGATGGTCCACATGGCAATTGCAACCACCAAAGCATGAAGGGAGGGCAGAAGGGGGGAGGCCATTGATAGAGCGAACATATCTCTTGACAGACTGAAGGGATGCGTTTGATCCTGGCCCAGAAGACGTTGAACTTCGCGCCATATCACTTTAGAGGTAGGGCACTTCTCCAGGCGGTGAAACAGCGTTCCATACTGGCCACACACGACACAGGATGATTTTAAAGCGTTAGAGCGCTCAGCTGTATGATACACCTGCCTCAGGCAGTGCCACACATGGGAGCGGACTTGAGGTTGCAACAGAGGATGGTGTACATATTTCCATATATTTTTTTGGGTCTCAATGGAGTAAGGGATGTCCATCATGTCCAGGTAGTCCACCCTGGATAGGACATGGGTCGATTGGGGATCACGCCATCATGGATGGGTAGCCCCTGTACATCTTGTGTGAACTGAGGGGAGGGGCGGCCTCTTTGGGTTGTATGCCCACTAATACGAATTATCCACTCAGCGCTCCGCATGGAGAGGAGGATTCGTTTGTAGTGGGTTTTAGTCCCGTGAGGACCTGTGGCTGATGTATGTGAAGCGAGGTATTTCATCAGGGAGTGGGGGTTCGATGGATTATTGAGGCCCAAGGCGCGGGAGAAGTTGGAGCGGGCTGCGCGGGACTAGTGTTGGGATGGGAGTGTAGGGGTGGTGACGGCTGCAATCCAGGTGCCCAGGATCTTGGAGGCATGGGCTTTGAAGTCAAGCAGGCCCATGCCACCATGATGTTGAGGGACAAACATGACCTCTAGCCGCACTGGTGGAAGGCGGCCCAACCAAAGCCATCCTTGAAGCAAGGCGTACAAGGATTTGTAGAAGCTTGGGGAGAAGGGGATGGCATGGGATCCAAACCAGACGTTGGAGAGGAGCATGGAGTTGGCTAAAACAATCCTGCCAGTAAGGGAAGTAGGGTGGGCTCTGAGAGAGGCGATTCGCTTCGTCACGTTATCCAGAATATGGCACTCCATTACTGCTGATGCATATCCGCCTGCCTCCATCCACACGCCCAGATGGCGTACTGGTCCTATGGTAGGACGTGGCATGAAGGGGAGCATCAGTGGGGCGGTGTGTTTTGAACTAGTAGGGCGAGGATGTGGGCGAGCAGATGGGCCGGGTTGGGAACTAATTGCTGGGGTCCAGCAGTTCTGAAACTGACCAAGGAGGATGATTTCGGTTTTGGAAGCGTTCAGTGCCACATTACTTACCCGGGAATACTCCTGTATGAGAGCTTCAAGCGCGCGTGCATCTTGATTATTAGACACCCCCACCACACAATCATCTGCAAACGCCATTATCTTGACTGGGGCTTGGCCTGGCACGTGGACCCCAGTGAGTTGGGCATTCACATTTTGCAGTAGTGGGTCAAGGCTGAAGTTGTATAAGAGTGGGCTGAGGGGGTCCCCTTGTCGCAAGCCCCTTTGAGGGCGGACTACTTCTGTTAGGAAGCCAGGGCCACGCACTGCCATTGTTGCAGATTCCGTGAGCAGCATTACCCAGTTGATGAAGCGAGGGGTAGGCGGAATTGATGGAGGCAGGCCCTGAGGTATTCCCAGTTTACTCTATCATAGGCCTTTTGTTGGTCCAAGAATACAAGTGCCCCAGAGGCTGTGGACTGACATACATTAGCCACAGAGTGCACGTTATCCCAAATCGACCTTCTGGGGATGAAACCGAATTGTTCTGGGAGATGGTGGCAGATGCTACAGTCCCTAAACGGTTAGCCATGATTTTTGTTGAAATTTTGGTGTCTGTGTTTGTTAGAGAAATGAGGCGCCAGTTGGCTAAGTCTAGCTTATCCCCTTTCTTGAAGAGTGTGACAGTGAAGGCCTCATGTCCTCCTGGTAGGAGGTGCATTTCCATCAGGCTTTGGTTAAGTGAGGCGAGCAGCAATGGGGATATATATTTGAAATATTATTTGTAGAACTCATATGAAATGCCATCTGGGCCTGGGCATTTTCAGTTTGGTGCACCGCGAATGGCTGTCCATAATTTGTTTGGAGTAATCAAATTCATTATTTCCGGGTATTGGAAAATGGAGCGGATGTGGGCTCAGTTGAGAAATTCCGCCACTTCAGCTGGCTGAATTGGGTCAGATTGGTACAACTCAGAGTAAAACTGTTGCATTTCGATTGCCACTTTGGCCAGTGTATCCGCTATGGAATTATCTGATCTTTGCACCTGTGTGCAGGCCACGATCTGGCATAGTGCGAAATTTTTTTTAAAGAAATGTGCGGTGCACTTGTCACCTTTTGTGATGTGTGTGGCCCTGTACTGAACACAAACCCGATGTTTGTGTTGTCTTTCAAGTGCGTTGAGGTGGGCAGCTGCCTCCGCCCATTTCCATCCCCATGCAGAGCTGTATCCCGTAACTGGGATGTTGGACTCCAAGTGTGCCAATTCTGCCAGAGCGTGCGAGATAACCGCTGATGTGGCTCGTGAGCATCTGGAGGAGAGATGGCGAGAGTGGCGGATGGTGTCATCTTTGAAAGTTGCCCATGTGGAAATGGGGTCCACGCAAAATGGTGCAACAAACTTTTTTGCCATAGTTGCCTCTTCTACCCACGTGGAAAATCCTGGTGACCCAAGCTCAGGGGGGGCAGATTTTGTACCAATGTGGGGCCTTAGCATCTGTGACAGGTAGGTGGTAGGTTAGCAAGACCAGTTGATGGTCGGAGAATTCCAATTTTGTTGTCTTGAAGTGGGAAATGTGGGGTTGGAATTTCGCTGGCATTAGAATAAGGTCGATGCAGGTCATGGACCTTAATTGGCCGTTGTGGACGTGGGGCCACATCATGTTTTCAAGCAGCGGGGCATGCCGCGGCAGTGCATCCATTAACCCAAGGGTAGCCTTTAAAACGCGTAGTTCTACATGACCCTGGGGGGCGTGGGGTGAGGAAGGCCACTGGTTCGTTGGTGTGTTTAGCCAACAGTTCATGTCGCTGACTATGAAGGAGTCTGGGGGTAGAAGAGGGATTTGACCGATGAGAAAAATTCCTGACGCTTGCGTGCACCATTTGGGGCATAGATGTTGATGATTGCGTGTGCTACGTCAGCCCACAAGAAGGTGACAACAAGCACTCGGCCATTTAGGGATGTTTCTGAGGATAAAAATTTGAAAAAATTATTTTCCAAATTAGCACCCCACAGTGCATCAACCAAAAGGATAGGGATGGGAGGAGCATTGTTTTCAAGCTTCCTCAGAACCTCGTGGACAGTGGGACTCCTGGATGGCCAGGATATCCACGGGTAAATTGTGTTGTAAAAAACTCAGTTTCCTAGCCTGGGACGGGGAGGCCTTGAGTCCAGCAATATTCAACATCCCTAGAGTGAAGGTTTCCCCTTCACACCTTAGGTGTGAGGGGTTGGGCACCTGGGCCCACCATCCTCTTCTAGATCCCCGCGGGCCTTCACAGCAGCGCAGGTGTTAGCAGCAACACTATCAGAGTTTTTGTTGATTTTGCAGAAAGAGTCACATTGGCTTTAGCCTTTGCTTTTTGTTTTACTGACGTCAGACGAATTTTTTGCGGTGCAGGTGAGTTTGGTGCACCGTTGAGCAGGTCAAAATTTTTTTTTCAGTTGGGATGGGTCCCAAGTTGGTTTCAACTGGAGCTTGGGTGCAGCAATTGGGTGAGATCGAATCTCCCATTGGATCCTCAGATTGAGTGGCCCGCTCATCATGGGCTTCCCAATCTGATTGGTTGATGGATTCCCAAGTTGCTTCCACCGCGAAGGTCTCCATGTCCTCCTGGCGTTGTGACTGTAGGATAGCGGTGGTGGCTTTGGCCTCTTCCTTGGCCGCAGCCCTACGGGCCTGCTTGGCCTTCTTCCACTCTTGTGGGGAGATAGGCTTTACCAGTAGGTAGCAGCCTTGTGCTCCCCACGGGAAGGCCTCCTTGGTGCTTGCGGTTGGTTTGTAGTGCGCCTCTCCGCTGGCCATGGCTGCCAAGGGGTGCTCTTAGAATGTGATGCCCTCCTTGATGGGGCATGCATGTGCCTTATGGCCGAACATGTCACAGTGGGTGCAAATGGGGGGCGCGCTGTCCACAGTCACCCAGAATGGGTAGGTGGTATGCCCTGCAATATCAATAAAAGTGGAGTGCGGGATCTGGGTTAGGTCCTTCACGATCTCCTCAGTTGGAGGTCATAACTGTGATGGCTTAGCCGGTGCACAGGTGTAGCATCAGCATGAAGCGTTGCATTTCAAAATATTGTATTTCGCCATATATGGCGAAACCATCTTTCAGGTGTTGTTCCAAATTGTCACATTTTACCGTAGTAGGCAAAAAGTTGAATGTGAGGAAAATTTGGTTTGATTTTGTCCATCTGGTGCATTTAGTTTCGATGACCCATTGCCCTTTGGGGAGGTTGACCACTACGCGCACCGCTGCAGCCTCGTCTGCTGCCATTTTGCTTTCAAAACCTAGGTCCAGCCAACCGCGTGACATGGAGTGAGGTGCAACATACACCGCGGTCAGGAAAATTGTGTGTACATCTTCACAAAATTTTTCCCATAAGGCCGTTTTTTGGATGTCCAGATACATACGGACTCCAAATTCCACTGGATGAAAGTGTCTGGGAGTGTGGCGTGTTGATGTACTGGTTGCATCGTGCTTGCCATATGAGTATCTCCGGGGAAATAGTAACCGCCAGTTTCTTAGTATTTTGTCAATTCCGCCAGATTCTCTGGGGCATATTAGAACGTTGGAGGCCGCGGGCCTTCCATCTGCTCCTCTTACCTTGCTTGCCCAACTGCTCTTTGACATGGGCGCAGACTAATCTCCTCTGTGAGATTATCAAACTAGATTCAGTCTTGAATTGAATAGGTTGCAATAGTGATTGCAACGAGAAAGAAAAGTGTTCCCTAATATTTTCCTCTTGATCCAAGTGAACCAATCATATTTGGCTAGTGACCTGCTTAGGTAATGGGACTTATTACCCATTAAGGCAGGTCATGCACCAACCAATCGATTTTCTAGTTGCAGGTGGCATCACTCGCCTCACAACTTGCTAGTCATTCCCAATCAGTTGGTGATGAAACCCAACTGATCCCAATTGGTACACCTGATAGTTAATCACTATCAGATGCCCCTATTTTGTCAGCAACTCCGCCCAATGAGATCTTAATTATTTGTCCAGATTAATCCTCAATGGATATGACCAGGCGAATATCCCAAAATTCCCCAAACGTAGTTACACCTAAAACTTGGGCCAGCCAATTTTCAATTCACTTCGCCTTATGAAATTTTCCCCTAGCGATTCCAAGTAAACTAGCAGGCTGGGAATATGGGCAAAAATCCCAACACCATGCCTCCGATAGAGTGTGGGCTGTAGAGTGTTTTCACATGTACTTGTGGCTGGGTCCCAGGCCACAGCCATCCCTGGATAGGTGCGTGGATTGAGGATATAAATGTAGGTGAGTAGGATATTACATGTGTGGGGAACCACAGCATCAGGAGGATGAGTGAGTTGGCAACTGTTACTCGCCCCATTAGTCTTGGGGATCTTTCTTTAAGGGAGGCGACGCAGTTGGACATCCGCTGTAGTAGGTTGTTCTCAATTGTCTCATTGGCATACCCCCTGTTTCCAGCCATATCCCAAGGTGGCGAAAAGGGTTTGTTGTAGGAGGTGATGCGAAGGGAAGGATGATAGAGTTGTTTCTTCTTGGGGGGCTGTGAGGTTTGGGTATTGTAGCCCAGTTATCAGTGTACTTGCCTAAGAAGATTATTTCCGTTTTCCTTTTGTTGAGTGACGCGTTGCTCACAATGGCATATCCTCTAGTGTGCGTTCCAATTGGCAGGCATCATTGTTGTTAGCTATACCAGTTACACAGTTGCCCACAAAGGCTAGTATCCTGACTGGTGACTGGCCTTGTGCAGTTATGCCCATGAGGCGTGAGTCAGTTATACGGAGGAGTAAATTAACTGAAATTATACAGCAGTGGGCTGAGGGGGTCCCCTTGTTTGAGCCCTCTGCGTGGTGTGATCTTGTTAGTTAGAAATCCAGGACCTCATACAGCCATGGATGTGGATTCTGTAAGGAGCATCGCCCAGTTTATGAATCTGGGTGGGAGTTTGAAGGCGATCAGGAATTCCTTCAGGTACGGCCAGACTAACGCGGTCATATGCCTTCTTCTGGTCTAGGAATACCAGGGCTCCAGTTGCTTTGGAATGACGTATGTTGGCGACGGAGTGTATATTGGTACAGATTTAATTCCCTGGTATAAAACCAAACTGATTGAATGACAGGTTTTTGGAAGCTATTGTGCCTAATCTGGTTGTAAAATTTTTGTGAGTAGTTTTGTATCAGTATTAGAGAGTGCAATTGGGCGCCAGTTGCTCAGGTCCAGTTTGTCGCCCTTTTTAAACAGGTTTATGACATAGGAGTCCTGGCCACCAGGAAGGAGGCATGTTTCCAGCAGGCACTGGTTCATTGATGTTAAGAGAAGGGAAGCAATTTTATTGAAGTATGCCTTGTAAAATTTTTAGGGTATCCCATCAGGCTCTGGGCATTTTCTTCGTGGTGCACCGCGGACTGTGTCCCAAAGCTCCTCCTGCGTTATTGGGTACGGGTGGTTGTAGTCCGGTGGTGCACTTTGTAATCTGCCAGTGTGTATAAAATCTTTTATTTTGATTGAGGGTCAGTTGGGGTGTCATGATATAGTTTGGTGTAGTAACAGAGTACTTCCGCCTTGACCTCCGCTGGGTCAGTTGCCATGGTGCCATCATCTTTGCAGACCTGTGTGCACGTCTGCTGGTTGCCATGGAAGTGAAATTGGTGGAAGAAGTACATCAAGCAGGTTTTTTCTTCTTTTATGAGCATACCTTTTCTCAATACTTTGATTCTGTGCTGGTGTTAAAAAGAATAGGAGCGTTTAGGCGGGCGGATATTTCCGCCCATTTGTGCCCCCAGTTGGGACTGTAGCCAGACTTTATGGTGTTTAGCTTGAGGTGTTCCAGTTCTGCCAAGGTGCGCCTGATTGTGGCTGTGTCAGTAGTGTACTTTCACAAGGTGAGGTGATGAGTTTTATTTATTAGTTCAGTTTTGAAATTTGCCAGGTTCAGTTGGGATCTGATATGAATGGGATTGTAAATTCTGGGTTCATGGCCTTGTGTTTGACCCAGTCAGATATTTTGGGCAACTTTATGTTTTCCAGGTGTAGCTTCCTCCAAGTCGATGCCTGTGTGGGAGTTTGGGTTATGAGAGCTGCACAAAAATGAATTGGTGGTCAGAGAAATTGATCTTTTTGTTGCAAAGTTGGAGATGTTCAAAAGAAAGGCTTTCAGTGTGAGGATGTAGTCGATGCAGCTCATTGAGATGAGCATTCCCTCACATATGTTGGGGTGGGTCATGTGGGGAAGGAGTGGTGACTGGGGGAGGGTATTGTGTAGGCCAAGGGATGCCTTCATTTCACAGAACTTGATGTGCCCCGGTAGATATCCCTTGGGGTTAGGCCATTGGTCCATGTTGGGGTTATCCCAGCAGTTGAAGTCGCCCAGTAGGATGGTATCTGGTGGGAGGGTGAGTGTTGGGATGGGTTTGAGAATTGTTTCCTCTCAGTTGTGGTGCACAGTGTGTAGATGCATGCTATCAAAATTGTGTCTTCTTAGTTTATGATCATTGCTACCAGGACACAACCATGCAGATATGATGAGGAGTTCGTTATTTTTAGTTTTTTTTGTTATTTCAGATGACCACCCCACAGTGTGACATCCATACCAATAGGGATGGTGAGACCCTGGATGACCAGGATCCCTCTTCTCCCTGTAGGCAGTGGGTTTCTTGGATGGCCAAGATATCTACAGGGGGTTTTCGCAGGAAGTCCAGCTTTTTGGCTTGGGACGCATGAGCCCTAGCTCCCACGATGTTTAGCATCCCTATTGTCACTGAGGTGCCTGTGGCACCTCAGGAGACAATTTGGGAGGGCTGCCTGGCCCACACCCAACGCCCTTTTTGCTAGTCCTGCTCCATGTTTCTGGGCCAGTATATTCTGTGGCATCATCCAATCCCATACCCTGTGTCAATTTCTCATGGGTATTGTGGTTTTTAGGATTTGTGGCAGATTTTCCCGCTTGTAACTCATGGTGGTCCAGTGCAGTGCGCTGATTTGTTTCTGTGGTTTTGGGGTGCGAATTTGGAGAATTGGGTCCCACTTTTTCTCCCATAGTGGAGCTGAATTGTTCTGCTAAGTTCGCTTGATTGATACCATTTGGTGATTCAGTCACATTGTTGAGAAAATTTTCATTTTGAGCATACTGCTCTGATTGGGTGGATCATAGAATTTCCTTCATGTCCTTCTCAGCTTGGACAATCTGTTCTGATTGGTTGGCTCAGCTGATTTCCTCTATGTCATCTTAATTTTGCCAGGTTTGATGGAGGAGGCCTTGAGTGATAAAGCATTGGCTGCTTCCTGCTTGCGGGTCTTTTTTAGTACTAGATGGTCCCAACCCGACTGCTTGCGGGTCTTCTGCATCATTTTTCACGCTTTGGGTGTTAATGGGTCTATGAGGAGGTAGTGAAAATTCTCTCCCCATTGAAAGGAGTAGTTGGTGCCAATCATTTTGCTAAATTCTATGTCGTCTTCATCCATGGCATTGTCACAGAAGTCTGGGGCCATAATGCCCTCCTTCATGGGGCATGCATGTTCCTTGTTCCCCAATGCGTTTCAGTGGTTGCAGATAGGTGGTTCACATTCCGGTGTGACGTGGAATGGCTTTGACACCCTCCCATCTGGGAGGTGAAATGATGCTGAGCATGAAATTATTGTGAGGTCCACAGCCACCTCGGGGAGTGGGTGGATCATGGCGATTGCCTTTTCTGTGCACAGGTTTGGCATCAGGTGAAAACGCTGTAATTCAAGTTGTTTAATTTCTCTGTAGTTGGTAAGTCCAGCTCTGAGCTCCTCCTTGATTTGCTTGCTGGGAAGGATGGTAGGGAGCAAGTCAAAATAGATGAACAAAGTGTTCACTTTGTTCCATATGGTGTTCACAGTGTGCGCAATTCGTTTGCCTTGGGAGGGTAATTTTGATGCAGACTTTTGCGGCAGCATCTTCATCTTCTTTGGTCATAAAGCCCAAATCAATCCATCCATGTTGGATCATGTGGGTGGTAACGTGCACCACGTAGGGGAAGAGGGAGACCTGTGCCTCGCCCACTTTCTCCCACAGATCTAAAGACTTGACCCCTAGGTAGAGTCGGAGCCCATGCTCTGCCTTTGATAGAGGTTGATTGTATTGGATTTCCATGTATTTATTATGTTTCGTGGTGAACTCCACAAACCTGGGTGGTGCCTCAGTTTGTGATTTTTTGGAGGCAATGTTTCCCTGTACCCCTCCAGGGCGTTTCTTATCCTTTGGTGCACTGTTTTGTCCATTGCCCGATATGGCTATCATTCCTTTTAATTGGAGTTTGTTGAAGTCTCCCATCTCTCCTGTGTGATTATCAAAAATTGCTATTTAAATTGAATCTTAATAATTAATGTTATTGTTACGGGAAATAAATCTTTTAGGCTAGATAATTTGCTACACCATAATTAATCAACTCCCAGTAATAAATTGGGTTAGATGATCCATTTCTTTTCTCAGGCCACCATGCCCTACGACTTTATGTGCAGTATGTATAATTTCTATGCGTTCTGACAGCATAATAGCTAACCACTTTTCCATCAATTGTTTTATACAGCTGTCCGTTCTTCATCTCAGTAAATCTCATCGCTTTCTATAGTGCAACTTGAATATCCTAGGGTTAATCCCCCCATTTTCTTTAATCCATTGGTATAATTCATCCGCTTGATGGTACACAACATGAACGGCAGGTAATCTTAATAATCCATCAGCGTTTTGATAGACTGTAAACTCATTTAGGTTTACTGCACAGGTTCTAGATGTGCGCTGAATAGATTGTTAATTAATATAGTAAATTAGTAGATTGATAAGAATATGAAGACTATTATCCTAGTTGGTTTCTTCAAACCTATTTTAGTATGTCTTCAACGGTAGACAGGCGCTAATGCTCCTCCTTCTGATACTTGAAGTCACTTGGAAATATTCCAGATAAAAAAAGCTATCCCTTCAACTCTAGTCTCAAGAATTGAGAACTTCTGGACAACATTGGAACCATCCCTTCTGTGGAGTGCTCTAGTACTTGAGAACCACTTGGACAAGGGAAAACCTAACCCTTCAACTCTAATCCTTAGAAAAATGAAAAAAACAAACTAGATAAGAGAAAACTATCACTTCCACTTTATTCACAAGAGCACAATATAAACCGTATAACTATCTAAATGCATTCCAAAGTGAACTACAAAGTACTGTACCACTGTATGCTTTATTATATAAAATTCAAGGGAATTATATATGGAATCTGGCATCCAACTCTTCCATTGGTGCCCTAAAAGGAATGGCATCCATCACTAACGATTTAAGCCCTTACTAGTCATCCAATACAATAGGTACTTCATCCCTCTAATTAGATTCTACCGCCTACTAAGTCATGACCCCTCCTGGGTTAGATATCTGAACAGCATTTCCTAAAGCCTTCACTCAACCACAGCGTTTTTTCTTGTTAAGCTAGCAACCTGCTTAGGTAATGGAACCTTTTTTTATAATATCAGGTTACGCTGCCTTTTTAGGCTAACCTGCAGATTGGTAACAAAAGCGTTGTCAACACTCAGCAACTGTAATAAACCCTTATCAACCAGCAGCAAACCCTGATCAATTTGCACAAGATAATTTATTTATCAATTGTTGAACTAATTAACAAACCACTTGTAAACATTGTTGGGGATTCTCCCCCATGTAACATCAGTAATTTGGAAGAATCAAATCTGGTGAATTAATTAACATTTTAAGAAAATAAACCCAACAAAAATTACTATATCATTGGTAACTTTTACATTCAATAGGGGTCTTCTATAATAAATTGTCCCAGCGGATAAAACAGATGATGCTTTTAATTTATTAAGCTGGATGATGTGGGAATTCTATGAAATCCTAACATATGCTCTCCTGCAGGGGTGGCTTTGGTCAGCCGCTAAGCCGCTGTGAGACTTAAAGCTCTTTTTAGCCCAAAGCATAGTGGCGGTATGGGGCTCACTGACTATGTTGAATAAGCTATCCATATATTCAGCACTTGGATTGCCCAATTATAATCCAGTACTTCCAACTCAGAACTGGGCCCACACTGCAAGATCCAAATTTGCACTTTCTATTCGCTGTAACCACAGCCATCCAAATTTTCTGCCAAAGAATATGGCATCCCACCCCTGCGCTGCAGGCTCACATGGTGTCCCTAAACTCTTCAAGTGGATGCTCCTGGCCTTGCGGAAAAGTTGAAGATCTGCATATATGGTCAAGCCACCTAGAAGGGTCGCCCCACTATACTTTTTAGCTAAGAAATTCATAGCCAAGTTGTTCTAAACAACATGTTGCCTCACCATCCAAGTATCATTTCCCATATAAATTATATATTGCTATCTGGACATTCCTTACACTTTGGCACCCAGAAAATTATTTGGAGGTACGCTCAGCATCCTTTATTGCAACCCAGGGTTTGCGCTCATATGTAGAGATGTTTAAATAGTGTATATCACACTGTAGAGAGGCCTAACGCCTCTCAAGCTTTATGCGCTGCATGCAGCCAACATGAGACTCTAGTACATGGGCTTGAAGAATGTCTTTCCTCTAAGGATATCTGGCTTGAAGTTGTGCGTCTTTTCCATCAACAACATGCAGGAGTTCAGATTGTCAAGGAACATTTTTGCTCGCAGCATGGATTTACCCATTCCTCCCTTCCTCCATGAGCTAATTGTGTAAAAATAGCATTATGGGCGATACAACCATTGTATAGATTGCCTTCTTTGGCACAGATCATGCCCTTGCAAAGAAATTAATCAAATCCAATCCCACCTATTAGATCACTGTCAATCTTGGTTGATTTGCACATGACACCATGTCATAAAAGGTTGATTTATCCTGGTTCTCCATTCTGTTCCTGGTTGTTGGGCTTCCATTTTTAAGCTCAATAGTGCTAAGCCCAAGATGCCCAATAGTCTTACTTAAGGCCAACTAAGTCGCACAACAATCTATTCTTAATTTAAAAGGGTGCCAAGGTACCTCTTATTTCCTGTCAGCTAGAGTATCAGTCCTAAGGTAAATATGGGGAGATGGACTTATTGAAGCCAAGTGCAAAAGGAGATATAGAATCAATGAGAAAATCTCTTTTTTAATTGACTGGATTGAAGCCAAATTTTAAGGTTGAAAAAATTTACAAAAATCAAGCTGCTTGAACTGAGAAATTTGATTAGTATGTCGAGGCCATTGACACCTGCTGCCCCAGCTTGGGGGTGGTGCGCCGCCTTCTGGAGTCTATTGGCCGCCGCCAAAGTGCACCTGAGCTGGCTCCGCTAGCCCTCCCAATGTCACTGGACGTTATGTCCCACCTCAGGACTTAGCCCATCATCTCATAAGCTCACAGGAGGTGCTCCAGAGCCCTTTGGTTATCCCTCAGAGCAACCCGAGTTTCAGCCCCCAGGTCAAATATGGGAAACTTAACTCATACATAAGCGTGGCCATCATTGAGATGGCCAAGGAAGTTTTCAAACCTGCTAGATATATTGATTTTCGCCCTTTCAAGGACTATTTTGGCCTCAGCTTCAGATCTGAAGCTGATGTGGCGGCAGCATCTAAGCTGCCAATAATTTTAAAAAAATTATGATTCCCACTATTTAAATGAAGCTCCAAGATGAGGCCAGTTTGGTGGTCCAGTTTGCTGGGTTGCCTTCGTTTCTCTCACCCGAACGCCTTCACCATGAACTGACAGAGGGTTTGGCTGTTTGTGGTGCAGACCCCATCTTGCAGTTCATGGTTTTAACATGGCAGATTGGTTGGCAGGGCCTCACGCCTTTGTGACAATCCGCCCTTTCCAGTGAAACACCCACCTCACAATTCCCCATACTGTGATTTGATATGCACCTGATAACCCTTTTATGGGCACATGTCAAAAACAGCCACGCAATTTGCCCCTTGTGCTTCAAATTAGATACATGAAAGTTCAAGTGCCTTGTCAGGATCACGGGTTAGTACCACAGATCCTTTTTATTTTTTGAGTGCTGGATGACACAAAGTTCAGGGAAGTTGGTTTTTTACCTGGTTTGCTTCTCTTGGTCAGAAAGTCTTGTTTGATCCTGATATCGAGTCTGGTATGGTAATAAATGCATTTTTCACTTAAAATTGCTAAAAGGGGAGAAAAAGCATAAAGTTTTATTATTCAATACCTGCTTTTTAAGGGAAATTGAGAAATTTGTTTAGGGACTATCTAAGCCATCAAAGCCTAGATCTAATATATAAGCAAATTGGGGATTTGGTACAAGCCTCAATTAACTAAGTTGATCTGATAGAGCTCACCTCATAGCTCAGGTTTGGACCCAAAAGTTGGGTGACTATGAGGGAGCAGGAATCTGATGTATTAGTCTGGGTTGATCACCAATTTTGATTATATTCAACTTTTGTTATAGATGTTGCCCAACAGAAGTTTGTGCTTGCGGATTTGGGATTAATCACTGACTTAATAGCCATCAACTTTCATCATGGATTTTCCCCAGCAGAAGTGTGGGCTTTGTGATTGGTTTGGTATCTTTTCTATTATTAAACATATCTGAATAGCCTTTTGGGTGGGAATCCCAATGATACCCCCTCTAGATCTTGGCGCAGGGGGAAACAAATGGAGGAAGCGACTATGTACGCAGTTGATGACTGTGCCCTGAATAACCTCTACAATTGAGTGTTCATTGCCTCATCTATATATGACGTGATAGGGCCCTGACCAGTTGGTGCTCAGTTTGTGATCATGTCCTCCAGGCCAGTGATGGTAAAATAGGACGAGGTCACCTAACTGGAAAGTGTGTAGGGGATCGTTCTTATCATTAAATTGAGCAGTATCTCTACTGTTTGTGGCAGACAGGTTTTCAGCAGCCAGGGCTTGAAGTCTTATGATTTCATTTGCAATACTTTGCATAGAGACCTCAGGTGCTTCAGGAGAAGCTTGTTCAAGTATCGCCTGGACCTTGGAAGGCAGATGGGGATTTCTGCCATACAACGCTTGGAATGGGGACATTTTAGTAATTTGATGGTAACTGATCCAATAGACCAGAATTGCACTAGGCAAATATTGGGGCCAATGGAGGGGATCAGTCTTAGCCATTTTCCGAAGGGTTGCAGTTAGAGTGCCATTTACCCGCACTACCATTCCATTAGTTGCAGGATAGTAGGGGGTGGAGAATACCTGAGTGGTTTCCATCAGGTCAGCTAAATCTTTTACTAATGTCAAGCGGAAATTTTGTCCGTTATTGGAGATAATGATGTTAGGGCCTCCATGCTGGGTGATAATCCTATTATACAAAAGTGTGGCGGTGGCTTTTTCTGAAGTGGTGGGGAGCAATACCGCTTTGATACACTTAGTTAGATGATCTACAGCTAAAAGGAGGAACTGATTTCCATTAGAGGCTCTAGGAAGAGGTCATACAACATCAATGCTAATGGCATGGAATGGTTCACGAGATGGGACCACTGGATGTTGATAGCGGGGATTAGGTCCTGCTTGGATTTTACATACCAGACAATACTCCAATGCATCCTGGATAAAAAAAATCATTCCCTCCCAGCAACATTGAGTTTTAAGCCACTTGTAGGTTTTCCAAATTCCCCCATGGACAACTTGCTGATGTCCCTCTAATATGACATCAGTTCAAGCCAATGGTCTTACATAAGGCACCCATTGCTTAGACACAAGTTTACATAATTGTCCGTTCTTAACTTGGAGCTTTGCCTATTTTTTACTAATTCCTGCTGGAGGGTCAAAGATTTGTCCTTCCATAACTGTGGTATGGATAGAAGGTGTAGAGTTGATTTATTCAGGCTCAGTTATAGTTAAGATGGGAAGCCAAGATAAGTAATCCGCGTTTTTGTGGATTGGCCCTGGTTGGTGGATAATGAATAATGGAAAATTTGTAATTTTGAAGTTTTAACGCCCACTGGACTAATCTCCCATCAAGGTCCTTCATTTGGTGTAGCTATCGTAAGGAAGCATGATCTGTTATGATGGTAAAATGCTTTCCATATAAATAAGGTCGGAAATTCTTAATGGCTAGTAAAACTGCGTAGCATTTGCGTTCTGTAATGCTATAACTACGTCTGGATTTAGATAGGTTCTTGCTATAGTAGGCGATAGAATGGTCTACTAAGTTCTCATCATGCTAAGATAGTATGACTCTGATGGCAATATCTCTGGCATCAGTAAAGAGGAGGAAGGGTTTATTAAAATTCAGATGAATAAGTACTGGTTAGTGAAAAAGAGAGACGGGTAACAGATCAAAGGCTTGCTGTTGCTCTTCTTTCCACTGAAAGGGTATAGCTTTCTTCAGTAGATACACCAGAAGCTCAGAGGTGTCTGAAAAATGGGAAATAAATTGGCGATAATAGCTCACCATTCCTAGGAAAACTTGTAATCTCATAGGGATTTAGGGGGGTTATCTTAGCAATAGCTAAGACCTTATCATCCATCAAGGATATTCCAGCTTTGCTGACCTTATGACCCAAAAAGACCATCTGTCTCTCTGGAAGAAAAAGAATTTTGACAGCTTTAGTTTTAATGACGATTGCTGTAACCACTAAAGACTTGCCTGAGGTGGTCTAATGTTCAGTACAAGTTCTTGAAAAAAAGGTAATATCATCAAGATACATTAGTACGCGGGAGCGTTTTAAATCGCCTAGTAGTCCGTCCATAGCGCGTTGGAAGGTAGCAGGGGCATTAAATAGCCCTGAGGCATTTGAGTGGGCTCAAATAGTCCTTCACTTGTGATGAGAGCACATTTTGCCCAATCTTCAGGTGACAAATCTACTTGCCAATATCCACTAGCAAGATCCATAGTGGAGAAATAGTGGGACCCCAACATTAAGCGTAAAGAGTCATCTATACGTGGCAGGGGGTAGCTATCTTTGCAAGTGATAGAATTGAGGTGTCGATGAATCCATAACAACCTGATGACCACCATCCTTTTTCTAAATTAATAAGAGTGGGGAAGCCCATGGACTTTTGGAGGGCAAAAGTAACCCGGCCTCCAACAGTTGCTTTAACTCTAAAGCCACTTGAGCTTCCTCAACTTTGGATTTTCGAAATGGTCGAGATTTAAATGGAGGGTGATCCTCAATTTTAATTTGATGTATTACCTTGGACATTTTCCCATAGTCATATGGTCCCAAGGAAAAAATATCGCCATATTCCTCGAGGAGGTGTTTGACATCTTGGCATTCATTCAGGGTAAGATTATTCCCAATTCTACTGTCAACCAATGCTATGTTGGGTGGGCGTTGGAAATTTTCGCCCATATTCCCAGCCTGCTAGATTACCTGGTGTCGCTAGGGGAAAATTTCCTAAGGCGAAGTGAATTGGAAATTGGTTGGCCAGAGTTTTAAGGAACTATGTTTGGGGGATTTTGGGATATTCACCTGGTCATATCCATTGAGGATCAATCTGAATGATTACCTAAGATCTCATTGAGCGGAGTGGCTGACAAAATAGGAGCATCTGATAGTGATTAACTATCAGGTGTACCAATTAGGATTGGTCAGGTTTCATCACTGACTGATCAGGAATGAATAGTGAGTTGCGAGGTGAGTGATGCTGCCTGCAACTAGCAAGTCGATTGGTTGGTGAAGTGAACTGCCATGATGGGTAATAAGTCCCATTACCTAAGCAGGTCACTATCCAATTATGGTTGGTTAGCTTGGATTAAGAGAAAAACATTAGTGACACATTTACGACTCTTTCCGCTTGAGGTCTTGAAGATGTTCAACAATAGAATCCTAGCCAGGATGGGGAAGACCATCGCTGCCAAGAGGAGGAAGGGTGATTCAATGGCAACGGCTGCTTTTTCATCAAAGAGGTGTCAACCAAGGGTTAGACAGCTGAATCCCTTACAATATAATTCCCTAGGATTCACTATAATAAAAAAATATAGCGTTTAGTAAAACCGTAGTATTATCAGTAAAAACAGTATTATTATATCTACAATAATATTGTCAATTTGGTGTATAGTTAGACTATCAGCATCCATTGTGACGTTCCATCTCAAGGATATTATTTCAGAGGGCAATAATTGGAAGACTCTCATTGAAGAGTAGAGATCCAAGTGGGGATCTAGATATGAAGGAAACCAAAATCAGGGATAGCTGCTGACTGTGTGTTGGGCTGAAAGAGACCGTCATCAGGAAATCTTGACAAAAATTGGGTGGACAGGAATATAGGGAATGAATCCCTACATATACAACTTACAGAGTATTTGATCAGAAGTACTGGCCAAAGCATTGGGCCTAATAATAGTTCAAACTCAACTACAGATAATAGTCTCCATACTATTATTGATTAATACATTCTATACAACGCGAAGTGCATGAGGAAATTGAACATGTGCAGTAAAAAGGTTACTGGGTTGATAACTGATAATCAATCCTAAAGTAAATTTTTACAAGTTGGTGCTCACTAAAGGGGTAGTTGAGTAAAGAATTTATTGATAATGTCATATAAAGAAGAAATGCGCGAGTTGTGGACCAAGATCGCCACTGTGAATCAGAATGCCTAAACTCAGAGGACCATTGGGAGTTTGTGGCCTTGGAAGAGCGAGTCACCAGGGTGGAGGAAAGAGTAGAAAATGTACCCAGCTTAAGGAATGAGTTACTTGGCAAAGTAAACATATTAAAGAAGAAAGAAGGAGACCTCGTTTGAGAGGTTCTATTCCTGAAAATGGAGTGAGAAGTGGATCACGTTCATTTAAGAAAGTTTGGTGCAGATATTGAGAAATTGATAAAAGAAGTAGAGGACTTGAAAGCCCACAGATGTGCATGTGAGACCGATATGGCCAGCAATGCTGAAGAGAGAAGTCCTCACATGATACTTGGGAAGTCAAATACACCAAGAAATATGCCACCCACCTTTAATGCCATTTTGGAGATGATGCCTGAAGTCACTCCACAAGTTAGCTGAGTAGTCAAACCGAGAGAATCGGCCCAAAATGACTCAGAGTAATTTAGAGCAACACCAAAATTGCCAACATTCCATCAGGATAACGCCTCAGCGTTTTTCTGACTGTTTGACATGGCTATGAATGGATATGGGGATCATCAAAAGGTGTTGATGGTCATGAACTGCCTGGACACAGACTGTCAGAATCTAGTGTTACCCCACTTGGAGGGGGACAGCTGGTCATATGAGAGGCTAAGGCTGCCATAGTTAAGGGTTTTGGGAGCCCAACCCACATGTCAAAATGCAAGCAAGAATTTTTGGGAATTCAATTCCATAAAGACGAGTCTCTTGCTAGCTTTGCAGATCGATTTTACCAGAAGTCGCAGATCCTAGCTGGAGCAAAAGTGTAAGATAACTTTGATGCTAGAATCGCTTTGCAAGCGGCCCCTCAACCCTATTGTGCTTTGCATCAAATGATGTCTTCTGTATTCACGACAGAGATAACTACCTTGCAAATGATAGACAACCTGAAGATTTTGTGAGCGACGTTTGATGCCCCAGAGGGAAGCTTTCAAGTCTAATACAGTCCAAAATCCGAATCCTATAAAGGGAAGCGAAGGAGCAAAGGAGGCTACCAACCAAACTGTGCCAGGAAATAAGCCTGAAGAATTCAGACGGTTAAGCAAGAAAGAGAATGTCTGCTTTCAGTGTGGCGGGAAAGGAAATTTCGCCACACACTGCAAAAAGCTGAAGGATCAGTTTTCTCGTGGTCCAGGCCAAGGAGACAGCAGCCGCCAAAGATTCAGGAAAAGGGCCCGCTGCCTAGACAAAGAACAGTCTAGTGTGGCGGAGAAACCTGTTCCTCTTGATATTATGAATGAAGAAATAGACATTAGCGTTCTGTTTGTAGACGACGAGAAGGATCAGCTATACCAAGTGGTCAACATGGATGTAAATGCCATGACCAGAGCTGGAGCGAAGAAGATTGACCCCGAGATAATTCAGGAAGTTGCCTGGCTGTACGCCCAACAACTAGCGGAGAAGATTTGGACCACCAAGAATCCTGATGAGTTATCAGACGTCCGTTTAGATGAAGTCAATCTGTTGATCCCCCTCAGCGCAATAAAGAGATCATTTCCTGAATTATTGGCTTAGATTATTCATACCCTATATTCAGCTAATAACGCCGCCATTCACTCAGTAAATACTATATTACAATACTCTTTTGTATGTATATAGATATTCAAGTGAATTGAGTGAGGGTGAGTGTGATTGTTGACAGCGGAGCGCCCATTAATATTGTGTCAACCAAGCTGGTGAAGAGGATGAAGATCTCCCCAGACTTGGAACACAAGAGAGAATATGGAACAGCTGGGCTGAAAACCACCGTTTCCTGTGGAGCGTATAGTGCGCTGCCATTACAATTCGGAATGTTGGTGGTATCCATGCCAGCGATAGTTTTGGTGAACCAAAGCTATGATATCCTGAGTGGAATGGAGTTTCTGCAGAAGTACGGAGTTAAATGTAACTTTGAGGATAATACATTGACCATCCTGGGTCACATGTTACCCTTGGTATACAAGAAGGATGGTGAAGCTCTGTTGAATCAGAGAAACAACTTCATTAATCTGATATACAATGATGGCATTGTACCAATTAAATACCAATTAGTTGGTAGGAAATGATGAGAGATGCCAGCGGAAATCCTAGAAAACTGGGGAATTTCATTAAGGATCAAGAAGGAAAGGACCATACTGGCCAGATCACAGATAATAGTCGACACAGGGTTGACTTTGGAGATTCAAGAGCTGTTGTGTGGAGAAGTTGAAAGCCCCTGGAAGAAGTCCAGAGTGAAGCCATGGGTGGCTCCTGGAATACTAATGCTGGGCCATGGAGAAATACAAGTTCTCCTGGAGAATTTGAGTGAAAAACTGATGAAGATCAAGAGGAATCAGATCATCGCGTTTATTCATTTGATCTTGATGGCAGAATTGAAAAGATTCCAAGATTTTGGGTCTCTCAATGAAATGGAATTACTAGCCAGGGTGGCTGAAAGCATAAACCTATTGGTTGATTGGGAGCAGCTCACTGATCTGCCGGAAGGGCAGAAGGAGGAGGTGCTTGAATTATTTGATAAATCCCAGGAAGTGTTCGCTCAGGATGACCATGATTTGGGATGCACATGAGACATAATTCACAAGGTTGACACCGGGGAAAATCTGACAATAAGGATGAGACCTATCTGAAGATCAAAAGCCGCTGAAGCAGTAGTGGAGGATGAGATCAGCAAACTAGTGAAGCATGGGCTTCTAGTTCCGTCATTAAGTCCCCGGGCAAGTCCAATTCTGATCGTGAAGAAGAAGGATGGATTGAATCGGGTGGTGATTGACTATTGGAGGCTGAACAAAATTATGAAGAAGAATTCATATCCCCTACCAAGGATTGACAATGTGCGGGATCAATTGGGAGTAGTGGAGTATTTCTCTGCGATGGATCTAATCTTGGGATACTGGCAAACGACTTTCCAGAAGAAGACCAAGAAAAATGTGCAATTATTACCATGCAGGGGTTATGCCAGCTGACGAGGATGCCCCAGGGTCTTTGTAATGTTCCCGCAACATTACAGAGGGCCATGGACACGATAATAAAGTGACCTGAAGTTGTGGTGCATCCTGGTATATCTGGATGATATCAATGTGTTCAGTAGAACGTTTACTGATCACCTGCACCACTTGGAGGAAGTTTTTAAGAGAATGTCCATGGATAACCTGAAGATCAAGCCAAGGAAGTGCCACTTCTTCAAGAAAGAGTTGGAGTATTTGGGATTTGTGATCAACTTAAGTGGATTGCAGCCGCAAACCCAGAAGATAGCAGCTATAGAGTGCATAGCTGTGCCAAAAAGTGTCCAAGACATCCAAGTATTCCTTGGGATGGTCGGATACTACAGAATTTTTTTCAGGATTTCACCTGAATAGGTGAGCCTTTATTTTATTTATTAAAGTATCCAAAAAAGGATTCATATGGAATGAAGAGGCCCAGGACTCCTTCGATGAGTTATACTGGTATTTGATAAATTTACTAATTCTGAAATATCTGAATTTCAAATGGGAGTTTATCATTCATTTGATGCTTCATTGATGGTGATCAGCGCTGTACTGAGCCAAGTAGATGAACTTGGAGACAAGTATCCGGTGGCATATGTGAGCTTAACTCTCAGCCACTGAGAGGAACTACACCATGACTGAGCATGAATGCCTTGCGGTCATTTACGCATGTAAGCAGTTTTAGGTGTATGTCCATGGAACATACTTTAAGGTGGTGATGGACCACTCTTCGCTGTGCTGGCTGCACAATTTAAGAGAACTGGAAGGACGACTGGCCCAATGGGCACTTAAGCTTCAGGCTTATGAATATGAGATTGTCCACTGAGTGGGGATTCTCATCAGAATGTAAATGGCTTATCACAGTTACCAATGGTCCAGTTGGTATACCCGCAGGCGGATGAGCTATTCCAGAGAATGGTCAATGGAATAATTGAGGACGAGCCTTGAGAAATTCAAGGTACGCTTTGAAAAAGTGATGGAAACACCGAGACCATGGATGAACAAGTATTTAAGATTATTAATGGGAAGTGGCTATTATTTTTGAAACCGTTGGAAAGAGCAGCAATAGTACAAGTGGCTCACAAGGTTGTCAGGCATGGAGGCCTGAGAAAAACAACTGACCATATTCGCCAGTATTATTACTGGGAATTGATCAACTACAATGTCACGGATCATCTAGCTTGTTGCGTGGAGTGCCAGCTGCATAAACCACACAAGAATACAACTGGATACTGACTGGTCTGACCTGGATTTTCCTGGCACACGGTGTCCATAGATGTGATAGGAGTGCAGGTGATGAGCACAGGGGTTGTCAAGTCATCATAGTAGCCATTGAATATCTGATGAGATGGGTCAAAATGAAAACCCTAACCAGAGTTGATGCTACCAGTATTGCGAATACATCATGGATCAAGTAGTATACTGGCATGGATGTCTGCAAGTCCTACTGAGCGACAATGGGACCAACTTCACATCTCATGTGATCCCAAGGCTAAATGAAATAATGGGGATCTGAGGAGTCATTTTGGTACCATACCAGCTGGAGATGAATGTACTGGTATAAAAAGGTCATTGGGACGCTAGCTGTGACGCTGAGCAAGCTAGTTGCAGGGAGAACTTCCACGTGGGGAACTTACCTGAGTTTGGTGATGTTCACCTACAACATTAGTCATCATACGGTGATGGGAAAGATGCCGTTTGAATTACTATATGGAAGAAAGGCCGCGTTGCCACCAATATTATATCCAGTAGTGGAACCTACTTCAGGGATGAGTACTGAGCAATATTTGAACTGACTGACGAGTATCCTGATCAATATGCAATTGCAAGCATTCAATACAACCTTGAAGAAAAGGATACAAGCGAAATTGTCGGATGACAAGAACTGACTAGCATTAAAAGAATATCGAATAGGAGAAAGAGTCACCTATTGCGATACACATGGTTTCATAAGAAGAAACAAACTAGATGCATTGTGGTTTGGTATGTTTGAAGTTATCTCCAAGACAGCAACTGATGCCTACTCCATCAAGAATCTCTTGGATGGAAGAGTTGTAATTGATCTATGCTAAGTATCTAAAGTGATGGATTGATGAAAAAAAAAAGAGTTCCCAAAGGATTAATGAACTTTAAGTTGGTTATGTCCTGATGATTAGGTCAAGTCCAAAAAAAGGACCTCTGAACCAATCTAGATGGTTAAATCCAAAAAAGGACCTCTGAACCATGGAAAACTGGTAGTTTTAAGTACCCAGGACCCATTTTGGGGGAAAAATAAAAAGATAGACCTCTGAACTGAAACAAGGTCAAGTCCAATGGAAAAAAAGAATAAGGATAAAAAATTGATAAAAGATATTTGAAAAATAATTATAAACCGCATAGAGAAAACTGATATAAATTTATAATTTTTCTTTTTTATTAATTGTCCTCAATATGGGGATAATTCCGCCTATGTCGCCTCTTGGGGGAGGGAGGATGGATCGCAGTAGGAAGAAACAGCCCATCAAAATTGATATGCGATTGGACACTTGTGAAGGCAAGACCTACATGAAACCACATTCATTGAGTGGATGCCGAGCCCTGAGAAAACATGACTAGGGGAAGGGAAATTGGAATATCAGAAGATGCTAATCACAAAACCCTGGAGCGGGGAGGAAAACAGCAATAGAGAAAGAGGCAATCAGCGAATAAACCCGAGTAATCCCAATAAGGCACCATAGCCAGAAGATTTGTCTTGAGCGCCTGCCAATGGGCTTCATCAAGGACACCAGACATGTGAGCCAGCAGCAAAGAAGTAGTACTCAATGGGGGTTATCAAATCATGCCCCCAATTAACGCCATCAGCATAAGATAGCGAGGGAAAGCTTTAGAGAAGAGGTAGTTGTGCAGTGAGCGGATTGCATCCTGCAAACAGCAACCATGGGCTTCACGGAAGCTAAAGTTGAATGACCAGTGGAAGCCAGGTGAGGCTGGAAGCTTTGTCAACCAACTTCGAAGAACTTGGCCAGCAAAGCGAAGAGCATAAGTGGCAGTATCCCAATCCAGAGGTTGTCCAGATCATAGGGATTCAGTGCTAATGTCAAAGCCTTGGTGACTTGGGTCCAGAGTTCAGCATAGGGGAGCTTAAAGTGTATGCTGTTCCCAATTGAGAGCTCAAAAACCAGTACAGCAGGTTTGTAGAATTGACCGTTTTGGAAGAGAAACTCAGGGAGCAACTTCCAACCTGGCCAGGAATGAATGATCCAGAGTGACTGGCATGATCTCCGGAGCATCAATGATGATGTTTGGAGCATCTTTGAAAGGAGCCAAATCCAGGAGGGTTTTGAAGTCCAACTCTGGAATTGACTGTAAAGGAAGAGTTGGCCGAGAGTTTTTTGAAATGATGATGTGCCTGGTTTCAGAGGGATTAGTTACCGTTTCCAGTAATTCAATGGAAGGACTAGCTGCTTATGCCAGACTAGGCGTATGAGTCCTAGAAGGACCATAGAAGAGGTTCCGTTGAGCATCCTGGCTCATCTTCTGGAAGAGACGGAGGTCTGGATCAGACAGACTGTTGAGGAGCTGCTGGTAGCAAGAATCAGAATCGACATATGAGCTGGACGAGAGGGGGATGCCAGACTTATATGGAAGTTGACATTATGCACTCTACAATCCATTAAGCTCCAATTTCGGAGAAATTAATCTCAAAGGTAATTTGATAAGCTCTATAAGGGAAGAATTAGGAATGACTTGAGCCAAGAGGTTATGAGAAAAATAATGAGGGCGAATAGAAATAAGTATTGTTAATCAAGCCACAAAACGAACATTGATGGCAAGAGTCTCCTGTCTAGGATGAGGAGAAAATCAGGAAATCAAGGACGCTGGACCAAGATTCCTGAATATGACAGTGGGTCATATACCCTGATGGGGGGAAACCTGATCCTGGGACTAATATTGTCATGAGTAAATCGATCAGCCCGGCATGACAGAAGGTTATGGGGAACTCACTCTGAGAAGGTGGTAGTGAGGAGGAAAATGTAGAACGCCATATGCTGAAAGGTCATCCTGAGCAGCATTGAATATTGATGAGTGTACTCCGCTTTAAACAATGAAGTATTAGACCAGGTGTCCAAAGTGGTTTTCTCATGCCCTGGTCCTTTTCTTGCTGGAAATCTAGGCAAGAGGGGGATGTGTTGGGATTATCGCCCATATTTCCAGCCTGCTAGATTACTTGGTGTCGCTAGGGGAAAATTTTCTAAGGTGAAGTGAATCAGAAATCAATTTGCCTGAGTTTCAGAACTACATTAGGGGATTTTGGAATATTCATCTGGTCATATCTATCGGGAATTGATCCAGATGAATACCTAAGATATCATTGGGCGGTGTGGCTGACGAAATAGGGGCATCTGATAGTGATTAACTATCAGGTGTACCAATTGGGATCAGTCAGGTTTCATCACTGACTGATCAGGAATGAATAGTGAGTTGCGAGGCGAGTGATGCCACCTGCAACTAGTAAGTTGATCGGTTGGTGAAGTGACCTTCCATAATGGGTAACAAGTCCTATTACCTAAGCAGGTCGCTAGCCAATTATGGTTGGTTAGCTTGGATTGAGAGAAAAACATTAGGGACACATTTTACGACTCTTTCCGTTTGAGGTCTCAAGGATGTCCAATGACAGAATCCTAGCCAGGATGGGGAAGACCATCACTGTCAAGATGAGGAAGGGTGATTCAATGGCAACGGCTGCTGTTTCATCGAAGAGGTATCAACTGAGGGTTATACAGCTGAATCCTCTACTATATAATTCCCTAGATTCACTATAATAAAAAAAGATAGCGTTTAGTAAAACCGTAGTATTACCAGTAAAAACAGTATTATTATATCTACAATAATTTTGTTGATTCAGTGTATAGTTAGACTATCAGCATCCATTATGACGTTCCATCTCAAGGATATTATTTCAGAGGGAAATAATTGAAAGACTCTCAGAGAGAAGAGTAGAGATCCAAGTGGGGATTTAGATATTAAGGGAACCACAATCAGGGATAGCTGCCGACTTTGTGTTGGGCTGAAAGAGACTGTCATCAGGAGATCTTGACAAAAATTGGGTGGACAGGAATATAGGGAATGAATCCCTACAAGTACAACTTACAGATTATTTGATCAGAAGTACTGGCCAAAGCATTGGGCCTAATATAGTTCAAACTCAACTACAGATAATAGTCTCCATACTATTATTGATTAATACATTCTATACAACGCAAAATGCACGAGGAAATTGAACCTGTGCAGTAAAAAGGTTACTGGGTTGACAACTGATAATCAAATTCTAAAGTAAATTTTTACAGTAGGGGTCAAATCCTAAATCCTGTAATGAGCATAAACAACACACTTGGCAATAATCTTAACAGGACATAGTTTTACTTAAGCAATAGGGGCATGCTGAGGGACCTGGAGAGTATTAGTGGATAAATACCCTATTAGAATAGAGATAATTTTTCTGTAGGCTGAATCCAAAATCCATGGGCAGGTCAGCGCTTCCTTGATGGAAGGGTTTGGGTCTCCTCTAAGCTCCAATATTTTATCAGGAGGAGTAAGAATCTAAATCCCCATATCCACAATAACTTGTGAGCCAGAGGGTATTGTAATAGATTGAGGGGTATACAGAGGGATCACCTCTTTAGCGTCCAAGCCTCTGTGGGTAACTTAGTTTTCCCCCTAAAGACTTAGTACTCAATTTTGCAGATGGAGGATGGGTATATAGAGGAAGCACGTTCGTTTTTTAGGGGCTCCTTTACTTTTGACAGGGAGTTTAAATATTAACGGAATCTGATACCCTAATAGGGATAGGTATTTTTCCTTGTGGTTGATGATGCAGTCAAACTCCTGCAAAAATTGGACCCCAATAAGCAACTTGTAGTTATCATTTTCTAGTGCAACAGTGGGGCAGTAATTAATAACTACCTAAAACCAAGGGATAAATCAGAATAGGCTCCTGCCACCTTGGTAGACTGACTACCTGCCATCCCATATTCAGCTTCATGAATTAAATCAAGAGCTATTTTTATCTTTTGGATAAGTCGGGAGGAAATAACATTAACCGGAGAACCAGTGTCAATTATTGCCAGGACTTTAATCTTATGGACTACTACTTTGACCCAAACCACTGAAGATCCAAATTGGGGGTTAATAGCTAATAGACCATCATTAGGGATTTGTAGTGAAGCAAGCAGAGGATTCCGCTGTGGCCAAGCTTGGTGTTGTTCAATACATTTAAAAGTTTAATTTGCCAATGCTTGACTTTCTATAAGAGCTGACCACAAAAACTTTGTTTGGGTAACTGACCAACATAAAAGTAAGAAAGCTGGAGGTTTATTACCCATGAATAGACAGAGGGACTTTAACTTCTGACGGAACAGCTAACACAAAACAACCAGAAGTACTGGGGATACAACCAGGAACAAGGGTCTTGAGGAATTTGTTTTTCGTCAGCATAGGAGCCTCTTGCCCTATACTGTTCGATCTTGCCGACTTACGTTGAAGGATGGGTGCAGTCAGCTACAACTGTAGTTGTTCCT
>JAKSZP010003444.1:0-29081 GCA_022478985.1 Massospora cicadina | reverse complement strand
TATTTAAGGACCCCACCACCCACCTCAGTATTAATTTTAGCCGAAGTTATACTGTGAATCAAGGGAATTTTGCTGAGCTATTAAAGAATCAGCATCACCATGGGGTAAAGGGTTCAAATGAAGTAAAAGCAACGATCCTTTAGAATCAAGGCCCAAGAGCCCAAGCCCTTGCCAACAAAGCTGACAGGCATTTACCTTCAGCAAACAAAGCATATAGTGTCAAACCTTTGGCAAAGCTTGCTGATGGCATTGGGATATTGGGAAATATTTTCACCATCTGAAAATTCTCCACAAAGACATCAAAATCTTTGTCCAACATTTCTTTCTTGGTCAAATGGATGCTGGAGTGACTGAGTGGAGGCATGTTGGGCGCCCCAAACCTGTTCCCAACCTCTTGGAACTGCCCTCTTGGGGTGGACTTGGGATGTTCCTGCTGCCTTCAGATGAGACACCATTGCTCTAGCTGTTAAAACCAAAGGAAATCCGCAATTTGGGCATCAGTGGATTAACCAAAAGTGACTCAGCCTGCCAATGATACTTCTTGAGTTGCCTTGAAAATAAGTTTGTTTTCCCCTCTCACTCAAAATTCGCTGTTTTAGGTTGAATCGTGAGGGCCCTGATCCTGTGATTTCCTAAGGCATTCCCCAAAATCAATCACATATTAAGCAGTCTAACACACTGAGAAAATTGATGGTCAATTATTTTATTTTCTAAATCCAATAAAACACCTTGTGCACAAATTTATTTATTTAAGTTTGAATTTTTCTTGCCAAACCCCATGATATCTGCAATGTGGCCCCTCAGCCTGCATATTGACTGGGTTGTCTCAGTCATATTTGTAGCTTTAATCCCCACCTAGTCACTTGGACCTGTCATGTCAAGGCCTTTATGGATTTTTTAGTATTGCAACTCCCTATGCCTGGAACATTGGCCCTGGGTTCATGGTTGGAAAATGACATCATCCTTGGGACCAACGTGACAGACAAAGATGCTTGCAGGGAGGCCAAGAAGGTGAAGTTAGCAGGCTCCCTGACATCAAGCATACCATAGACTAATGCTGGGTGAAGGCAAATTATGCCCAAGTTGGTCCTATGGAAGTAAGCAAAGTTCATCCCTGTATGAGAGTAGGGGCGTTAAAATGAACTAGCTTTATTACAATGGAAAATGGTTCACTTAAGTTTTTGGGTGAACGGGGTCTCAAAACCTGTATGGTTTTCACACTTTCCAGCTCATATTGGCCGTTCTTACAATCAATCACCTGAGTTTGGTCATTTACCCAATATAGCATCTTTCCCAATGAAAGCGTGCACCTATTGACATGCCTTAGTTTTGACCCGCTTCTCTTGATTAATTGTTTCCCCAAATTTCCTTAATTTCCCATGTCGAGTCCAATTTTTCCTGTTGGTCAACTTCTACCCTACAATAAACCCACCCATTTAGTGCACCGTTATATTTATGTTATCTTAGATGACTTCCTGTCCGTGGACCTCTTTGAGGAGGTCTCATGCAACGTTAACCGTTTAATTTTTACAACAGTAAGTCTATCCACCCATGCACCGTTGGGCCGCCCAGGTTCCTTCCAACCTAGAGCGCCTAAACCTTCCAACTCTGTGCACCACGACTCTCCCTTTTGGTTAAATCTCTTATGGATAACCCTTTCCTACTTAAGTTACTATAGCTCAATCACCCTCTGCGGGGCTCTAGTGACTTATTTACTATTGACTAGTTCCCTGACATTGGTCTTGTGCGCTGTGCACCTCCACACTGGGTACTGTAGAGTTATAGATACTCTCTTTACATCTGGGGGCTGCAACAGCCTGATTTTGTACTGAGCTACTTTTTACATTAGTGGCCCTTAAGCACTCCATTGTTACTTATCTCTCCGCCTATTCTAACGTCATTTGAGTGGTAATGCCCCAAGAATTCTGGCTTGCCTTTTGAGTGCATTTAAATTCTGATTTTTATGCCAGTCTAAACTTTATTTGCCATCCTCCTGACAACCTACACCTAAAAGCTCTCCTGAAGCCACATTAATAAGAAATTGTGAAACTGCAGTTGCATTAGGACCAAAGGCTTTAAATGGAATTGTAAAATCTTTTCCTGTTATATAATCTAGTAATACATTCCTGCCTTTTTTAAGTGGATCTGGTTGAAAGCATTTTTGCAATCTAACTTGAAGAAGACTTTGGCTTTCTCCACATAATGACAATTCGTGCCTCTATATGGATGGGATGCAAATCATTATGGTTTCATTGTTCAAGTTACCATAGTATAAATAAGGTCATAGAGAACCGTCTATCTTTTTCATAAATAAAAAGGTTAACATACCAGAGATGCACGCCAAAAGGTAGCTCCTTAGCAAGTTAGTCAGTTACCCAAACATCTAGTGCTTTCTCTTCCTTAAGGTTAGAGGTTTAGTATGATAGGAAATGTGAACCATATATACAGTAAGTTTAAAATCACAAATAAAGTCAAAATAGTTAGGTAAGACATCTGCAGAAGCTGCATCAAAAGAAATAATTGACTTCTCCAAGAAGGAAGTTAGGAGAACTTATGAAGTGGGCTTTATCACAAATCTATATGACTGGATGACAAGCCACAATTATGACCAACGAATCATTTGAGGAATTATGCCAAAGATTCAATGGGAAGAATCTGCAGAGGATGTTTCAGAGCTGTAAGTATTCATTCACCTTAGGATGAGGCGATAATGGGTTATAATGGGTCATATCAGATTGCCTTCAAAATAGGGCGATAAGGCGATGTCAACATTTAACAACAGATAATTTTTAATTGCATCAAATCAGGGCGATACAGAATTAAAGAACAACAAGCTGAAACCAATGAGAATATGACAAAATGAACAAACTAAGCAAAAGAGTCAGTACCAACTGAGGTCGCTGGGATATCAGCGATTTGAGGGGATTGACAGGAGGAGGTTTTTAAAAGAAATAAAGAAGAAAGTAGAAAGAGCGGACTAGAAGAAATCCGCCAAGTTTATTATATTAAAATAAAGATGTGGTTTGCGGAATTTGCTCCCTTTTTATTATAAATGGTTGTTTAACAAGTGTTTCAAGGAACTGAAAATCGTCATATTGTCCGTTCCGATTGTTCAGTGGGCGTAACCCTGAGCAAAAAACCCTTTAGCGGATATATGAAATCGCCAAAATTACAACAGTGGTGCTCACTAAAGGGGGCTCATTGATCATTTACAATATGTTGAAAACTCAGTCGCCAGCTATGTCACATCCAGGTTGCTTTGACAAGGAATTTGCATGACACGCTGGACCCATATCATATGAGGAACTAAAACTTGCATTGGATGCTGTGCTCAAAAGACAAGATGAGATGCTCCAGAAGGTTTACAGTAATAAGCTGCCACTATTTGATTGTGAAGGAAATATTCATAGGTTATTTTATACGGTTTGAGTTTGCAACTGAAGGAACTTTTGGATCAGTGGAGGGCAAAACTATTGATCTCCTCCTTGGATGTCAGAAGTGCTGATCAAGTCGTTTGTTACCTTTCAGATAGTTCCATTACATACCAAGAAGTCAAGGAGATTGTGCTTCAGTTGTTTGGCAGAACTGCAAAGAAGTTGCAGCGGAAAGCCAGTTCTTGACCATTAGTTTCAGCAAAATGGGACCCTCACTGCATTCGCTGAGCGATTTATGACAGAAGCTCACATGTTGATTGGGGCAGGGATTTTATCTGAAGTTGATGTGTGCATTGAAATGGCCTCGGCGGTGAATCCATACCACAAGCTTTACAATGTCATGGCCCCATTGTTGGGGGACGATGTAACTTTTCTTAAACTTGTTCAGTTTTTACGTTGATTAGCTGTAACTTTCCCTCCACCCAATATTGAACAGATTCACAGTCACTGTTGTCAACTCTAAATGTGTGGGGAAATCAACCAGTTGGCGCAGGTTCCACCAGGTTACTCACCGCAGTCCAACGTCCGTTCCATAACTGCCAATTTATAGCTGGCCAACTACCACTTTGGCCCTAAATATGCTGATTGGCAGCAGGCGTTCTAACAATGTGGGTCTAGTTATGCCAATCCTCTTCAGAACAACCTTCCGAGTGGTCCAACTTATATTAAGCACAGATGTAGGTCCTATGGGGTCGTTTTTTTACTTGAAGTCACCCTGGGCACATGGGATGAGGGTGCCCCAATCAATGGATCCCTTACAAATAACAGGATCAATGTTATCAGGGAAAAGTAAGAGCTGAGTAGAGACAGGACTATCTACTTCTGCTATCTCAAATTCAAACATCCCACCCGAATCTACTGTATTAATTGCAGCTGAAGCCCTCCAGTATGATGATACATTCCTCTATCAACAGCCGGTTGGGGGAGTAAATGTGTTGACCCAAGCACAAGCCAAAGAAATGGTGGACATAGGGTCTCAGAGCGACTGAAGCCTTACGCTTGTCAGATGTTTGACCAAAAGTCTGTCAGACCAGTTAGAACCATTCGCAGATGCTTTGTCTCTAAGAGGAGTAGAGGTCGCCCTTCCAGTGGACGCTATTGTAACACAGCACCCTAAAGTTGGTGTGGGTATTATGCGTTTCCTGGGAAAACGTGAACCACTGAATGTACATGTAGTAAATAACTGGCATTGTGATGATTGAGGTCTATCCTCAGCATCACATTGCCCTGATCTTTGGTAAGACAGGGCAGGCTGTGTCTGTATGTATGGAGAAGGAGGGGGCGTTGGTTCTGGCAAGGACGCCTAAGGGGCTGGAGCTTGGAGTAGGCCAAGGAGCAAGATGGGCGTCCAAGTCAGAACAAAACGGAAAACGAGTAAAATGGGTAATTTTGAGATTCAATTTGGATTTGAATCGAGAATGGAATGAAACGGGTGCTTGGGAGTTTCGCGGTTTGATTGGGATTTGAAATGGAACTGGCGCGGAACCGTTGAGGATCAAAACTGGCATGAAACCATTGAGTAAAGATTCCGCGATCCTGCTGTAAAGTTTACACCAAACATCATTTAAGCTGGCACCATAAGCTTATATTATATTTTGTTTTAGCTTTTAACATGTGTATATAGGGAAGGAACTGGGAGCTGGGCTGGAGGCTCCTCAGTTCTGTTTTCTATCAACTTGGCTATATTTAAATAAAAGAACCTAAAATTCATATATTTATAATTTGGGTTTATTTTAAAGATATTGCCTAACTGCAGCCATGTTTGGCTTAAATCAACAAGAGTTGGACTTTGAGAGTGAGCTTGGGAGGGCTATTGCCTCCCTCTATACCTTGTCTTGGAGTCAAGGCATGTTGCTGGGGTTAAGTATACTTGCAACTGTCTTCCAGGGGGTGCTTGTCCAATCTTGTAGCGCGCGCACCAGGAGAGTAGTATCAGGAGTCCTGTCAGCCCTATGGTCTTTAACATGGATCCTGTTGCCCAACTCATTCGTGGCTCATTGGAAGGAGCCAGTGTGTTACAGGCATTCATCTTACTCAGAGTGCACTTACTGTGACATTGTGGTAGCTAAAACTTAATTATGAGCTATAATTGATATGGGCGCTCCTGTTAACATTGTCTCCACTAAGTTGGTGGCGAAGTTGTCTTTAAAACCTGACATAGACCACTGGATGGTGTATGGGGCCGCTGGAGCCAAAACCACGGTCTCTGAGGGAGCGTATAGCGCGCTTCCCTTGCAGTTTGGATCTGGTGTTGTGGCTCCAGCGGTGGTATTACCAAATAGCAACTACAATCTGTTGATTGGGACTGCCCTTATGCGACACTATGGGGCTGTAGTTGACATGATGGAAGAGACCCTAGCCACTATGGGACAACAGACTCAATTTATATTCACTGCCAGTGGAGTGCCGAAGAGCTTGGTGAATATAAACAGATCAACCTTGCCTACAGCATTGGGATGATTCCAGTGCGCTAGCATCAACTAAAAGTGAAAACTCAGGCCCTGCCCCACCAGGTATACAGATATAAAGGGCTACCGCTTCGAGCAGCTGGAGCTATATCCATTCCCTCTGGACATCAAGTAATAGTAAACACTGAATTAGAGGTGGAAGTGCCAGCTGGGCTCTATTGGGAGATCATCAGGCCTTATTGGCAATCGCAGCTTGAGCCTCACGTGGCTCCAGGCATCATACTTCTGGCCATGGGGAGATCAAGGTATTTATAGCAAATCTTCAGAACATACCAATTTGAATCCGCCAGCATCAGATTATAGCGTATCTACATTTGAACCTGGTTGGGGAGATCATCCAGGGTCACGAGTTTGGTTCTCTGGATGAATTTGGTCTGCCCATCAAACCGTATCTCAGTGTAATAGCGGTTGTACCACAGGAGAATTTAATGGGGTTATTGGAAGACCAGAAGGATTGAGCAGAAGCTTTATTTCAAAAATACAAAGATATTCTTGCTGGTGATGACCATGATTTGGGGTGAGCTCAGGGGTTGTTCATCAGCTGAACACTGGAATCATCCCCCCATCAGGTCTTGACCAATCCGCCAATCAAGGGCAGCTGAAGAAGTCATCACCGAGGAGATTGACAAGCTGCTAGAGCAGGGAATGCTTGAAGCATCTAAGAGTCCATGGGCTTAACATGTCCTAATTGTTAAAAAGAAGGAAGGTACTAACCACATAGTAATTGACTACCAGAAGCTCAATAGTATCACTAAAACAGACTCATAACCTATACCGCAGATTGATGATGCACTGGATCGGTTAGGTGGAGCTTGTTACTTCTCATCAATGGATTTGATATCCAGACTTGAAAAATTGAAGTGCCCGCAGCAGAATAAGAAAAATATGCCATAATAACATAAAAAGGGCTTTTTCCAACCAACTCATATGCCTCAAGGGCTATGTAACGCCCCAGCCACGTTTCAATATGCAATGGGCACCATTCTGGGTGATCTGAAGCTGTTGTGTGTTCTTGTGTACCTTACATTTTCAAAAGTCTATCGCACGTTCACTGAGCACCTTGCCCATTTGGAAGAGGTATTTCGCTAACTGTCTGAGGCCAATATCAAAATCAAGCCTCATAAATGCCACTTCTTCAAGGATCAGCTGGAGTACCTTGAGTTTGTGGCAGATGTGACTGGGCTGAGACCCCCAACCTGCCAAGGTGGAGGATATTCAGAAGATGACTAAGTCAGTTAGTAAGTAGACATTTTGGTGTTTTGGGGGATGGTGGGTTATTACTGACGCTTCATACCCAATTTCAGTTGCATCAGGGGTCCGCTGTTTGAGCTACTAAAGAAGGATGCCATGTTCAAATGGACGGAATGGCGCCAATGCGCCTTTGATACACTTTGGACAGCGTTAATTAGTGCGCCCATGTTGCGCTTCCCTAATTTTGATAAGGAATTTATAGTGCAGATGGATGCATCACTTTCCATTATTGTGGCGGTCCTGTCTCAGAAGGACTATGAGGGGGAAGAGCACCCTGTGGCATACTGTAGTCATAGCTTAAATTGCCATGAACGAAATTACACAGTAACCTAGTGGGAGTGCTTAGTGGTGATTTATGCGTATAAGCAGTTTCAAGTCTACTTGCATGGAGTAAAGTTTAAAGTCATAAAACATCATGCATCATTGTGCTGGTTGCAGAATTTGAGAGATCTTGAAGGGCGGCTGGCCTGATGGGCTCTTAAGCTGCAAACTTATGACTTTAAAATTCTTCATTTGCCAGGAGCAAAACACCAAAACGCCGATTGCTTATCAAAATTTCCAACAATTGCAGTTACGGCAGATTTAAGCAACATTATGTTTGACAAAATGCTTGGCGGAAAGTACGATGATGAACCGCCTCATGTTATCAAGTTACTAGATGGATTCTGGACCAATCTGTTTCAGAAAAACGGGGATTTGTATAAGCGAATAGGAGATACTACTGTGAATATCCCCAGACCTTCTACCAGACAAAATATTATCATGAGTGCACACCGAGAAGGTGGCGATGGTGGAGTCTGGAAGACTCTTGAATTGTTGAGGCCACGGTATTGTTGGGAAAGCATGCAATTCAATTTGCTTGAGACTTTGTCCTGCTGCCATCAGTGCCAGGTGGAGAAGCCATTCCGCCAGAAGTCTTCATACCAGTTAGTAAAACCTCACTTTGCTTGTGATACAGTCTCTATCGATGTTATAGGACCTCTTCTGACTGGAGCTAACCAGTCTAAGTATATCCTGGTGGCAATTGACCACTTACCAGATGGGTTGAGGCGTGGGCCATTTGGGATCTGAGGGGCGTTTACTGTAGCTAATTTTGTAATGAAATGAATCATTCAGCGTCATGACTGCCCACAGTTTTACCTTACTGACAATGGAACTAACTTCACCTATCACATTTTACCCAAGCTCAACAAATTGATGTCCATCCATGGGGTCCTAAGAACCCTGTATCATTTGAGTCCAACGGAATGGTTAAACGGGTTAATGGGACTCTGGTGAGCATACTACGGAAGTTGGTTACAGATAGGCCATCCAAATTGGAGTACCCTTCTTTCAACTGCAGTGTTCACCTACGTTATTAGCTACCATTCTGCCACGGGGAAAAGCCACTTTCAATTGCTTTATGGACGACAACCCGCTTTTCCTGCGCTTCTATATGCCTGTGTAGAGGACACCGGCGGAATGGATCCACAATGCTATTAACCGCCTTAGCAAATATGCTGATTAACTTACAAACCGAAGCATACTCATTCAGCCTAGCCAAGAAAACCAAAACCAGGCTACCAATCAGGTATGGCGAAGTGGCTTATCACAGTTCAAAGATAGAGATATGGTGCTATTCCACAATCAGCATGGGTTTGAACAGAATAACAAGCTCCCAAGTATTTGGATTGGCCATTTGAGATCAAGGAAAAACGGGTTTTGCAGCTTATATTATCAAGGATCCCGCAAGCGGTCATATTATAAATGAATGCATGCAAAATTCCTTTGGCCATATTAGCAGTAATAAAGTCTCTCCAAAAAGAATAAAAAAAATAATGAAAAAAACAAACTTTAAATGATGATGAAGATTATTGTCTAAATCTTATGTGAGTTTTAACTAGGTTTATTTAAGTTTGTTACTGGCGGTCTTTCACTTTGATGTCTTCATCTTCCTGTCTTTTTTGCTTCTTGCGGTGGTCTTTTTTGTTTTGATTGATGGACTTTTATTTCTTCTTCCGCCGCTTTGAGGGCGCCATGGTTTCTATGGACTCTTCTGGAGTTGGGGGTGGAGGTGAAGGCTGTCAAGGTAAGAGCGAGGGGGCTGGCTTCCGCTCAAGGGCCACCGCACTAGTCCAAGGAGGGGAGGCTGGTGCAACAGGACTGGAAGAGGAGGATGGACTGTGGTTCCATGGCAACAGGAGAGATAGAGCAAAGCCCGCGACCACATGCATTGATGATCCCAGGAAATCAACAAGTAAGCCAGCAGAGGGGGTCAGAGTTGCAAGGGCTGGCAAGTAAGCAGGTGTGTTCTGGATCAAGGGGAAAAGTCTGCGCCAGCGCCAGGAAATATACAAGGAAGTCCTCCATGCTTGGATATGCTATTGGTAAAGGAGCGTTTGCAGTGAATGCTGCTCACCAGGCCCACTTGAGGGCTGTCCAGTGCAGCTCTATTCCTGAGCCTAAAGTGGTTGTGGGATGCAAAATTAGGTTACCTAAGAGCGCCATGATGGGAAGGTACTGCGATGGATCATCAGCGTTGAGGGCGAGAATGCTGCGGTGACCCCAGAGTGAAGGAGAGCTATCTGGTTGTTGCAGAAGTTTACCCCCAGGGACCATAAGTGGGTAGGAGCGCGGGGAAAGGACCCTGACCAGCTGGCTATCACCCACAGCATGAAGCATAGCATCCGCTGAACAGAAAGAGCTGTGGGATGAGGCTTGTCAGAAGATGGAAGCACTAGGCGACTAAAGCCGCTTGACAGGAGCTAGGCCACTTTGTTATACAAAGGCCCTCAGCTCCGCTCCCCTCCCCAGCGTAGCTGGGCCACTATGTCCCCAAAGGGCTTCGCGCCAGGAAGCCAAATGGCTGACGAATTTTGAAGGATCTCTTCCTGGGTCAGAAAAGTTGTGAGGTCCACATCAGCCTCATCCTCATCAGCTGGATGAAGGGGAAACCAGGGAGGAGGGATGTGGCCTGGGTTAAGCAATTACACACCAATCCATGTATGAAAGAAAAAATTGAAATTACAGACTCGTGGTTGTTGGTGCTGATGGTTTACATGACGTTGAAGGAAAAAGAGAAGTATAGTTTATCATCCAGTCAAGGTGAGGTTATGTTGCAAATCTATATGGCTGGATGACAAGCTACACTTATGACCAACGAATCATTGAAGGAATTCTGCTGAAATTATAATGAGCAAAATCCGCTGAGGATATTTCAGAGCTATAAGTATTCAATTGCCTTAGGATGAGATGATAATGGGCTATAGTGGGTCATATTGGATTGCCTTCAAAATAGGGCGATAAGGCGATGTCAACATTTAACAACAGATAATTAGGATTGCCTCAAATCAGGGCGATACAGAATTAAAGAACAACAAGCTGAAACCAATGAGAATATGGCGAAATAAATAACCTAAGCAAAAGAGTCAGTACCAACTGAGGTCGCTGGGATATCAGCGAAATGAGGGGATTGACAGGGGGAGGTTTTTAGAAGGAAGAGAGAAAGTAGGAAGGAGCGGACTAGAAGAAATCTGCTGATTTTATTATATTAAAAATAAAGAAGTGGTTTGGGGGAAATTGCTCCCTTTTTATTATAAATGGTTGTTTAACAAGTGTTTCAAGGAACTGACGATTGTCATATTGTCTGTTCCAATTGTTCAGTGGGCGTAACCCTGTGCAAAAAACCCTTCAGCGGATATATAGGGAATCGCCAAAATTACAACAGGCTTCATCAGAGGCACAAGTATGAGATTCTGTATATTAGGCCATTGTAAAAAACTGCCTGAAGTGTCTACAACTGACATGAGGGATCAGCACTTCTTTTTTAAACCATTCATAGCTGATGTTAAAATGTTATCCACAATGATTATTTTTAATATCAAATTTTAGCCACCATTATACACCCAAGATAAATGGGTTCAATATTATCTGACTGCCAAGAAGTGGTCATTAAGGCGGTACTCACCAACTTGATAACAAACAAGACTCTAAAATTTCCATTTGGGAATAGGCTGTGAGGAATCTCTTATAACCATACCCCAGGTAATTATGGAAAAATCATGTAATCAGCTAGGGTTTGATCAAAAAAGGTCTCTGAGGCCTGAGTATCCCCAGAACGGATATCCTAATTCTCTCTTAAGGATAATAGAGTAGCAGAGAGAAAAAAGATTCTTAAATATGTTTTATATAGAGTAAATAAGCCAATCTTCCCATAAGAATTATTTTAGGCATTGGGAAACAACAATTTTGTGACAGCACAGTTTTACTTTCTTCTTGAGGGTGGCTAATCATTGCAGAAATTAGGAGACAGCCCTCATGGGTAATTTGTTATACAGAAAATGTTTGAGGATAGACCAGCTTGAGTTAATATATGGTTTGTTTAATTTTATAATGAGATCATTTTAACGGCACTTTTGGGTTCTAAAGATAGGATCCCAACCTGTGTAACAGCTAGTTGTCATTATTTACTATTATAAAAACAAAGCCTCTTTCCAACGAGTGTTCACTTTGTTTTAGGGGAAGATTCCAGGAATGGAACTTGAATATGACAGTCTTTTAATTAATGAATTAAAGATAGAATCAAGTAAGCCTTCCAATTCTTCTAAGGCCAACAAGATCACACCAAAATGGTCAGCTTATTCTCAAAAAAGTGTTGATTCTGTGAGTATCAATAGGGATATCTGCAGGTGAACCTCAGGGGCTAAAATAATAAAAAATACTTCGGTTACAACAGAGAATTTTACAGGAAGGCAAACAATTATTTGATTAATTTTGGCAGGCAAAGGCACCCATACCCAAGCATTTTTACCATATTTGGCCAAATTAAAAGGAAAAATGACGCTCTCACAATGTTAGACATGGGTAAAGCTTGTGTCTGACCACAGATTTTGGTATAAATATGCCGCCCATGAGCAGCCCACCTGACAAAGGTCAAATAACTGCTGGAAGGTTTAAGAAAAAAATCTGGTTAGTGTGCTTCCAGAAGGCGTTCCAAACCTTTGTTGGATTCCTATAAATAAAGCCAGACTCTGAAAACTATAAAGATCCTGCACGCCGCACTGGGAAAAAGTTGATGCAACAAGTCAGCTCCACAAAGAGGTAAACAAAGATTGTTTATAGAAGTATTAAATGAAGTTTTGTAGGCAATAGAAATTAATGACTTCATCAATTCATTATTTATTTATAAAGTGGGTTTAGAATAGATCCAGTAGGATTTAGAGGGTCCAAAACCATGAGGTACCTGCAGGAATGGTAAGAACCCTCCAGCTTTTGGCAGCAAAATAAGACACTAAGATGTATAAAAAGTATTTAAATAAGGAAAAGGTGATGAAAAGCATAGTAGCTGTGACAAACGGCCAACACACTGATTAATGATCAGAGAGAAGCCTACACAAAACTCTCTTTAACCGCTAAAAGTTACTTTTGAGCGATTTTAAATTTAAGTTTATTTATCCACAGCCATCTGCCCAAACCTATTCTTTGATGTCCTTGGCTCTGCCGCCTGCCACCCCAGTGTGGGGCAGCAGTGCACCCCCACTTAGCGTTTTCCGCCCTGCAGGCAAGCGCGTTTGGACGGGTTTAAACAGCCTGCCCACTGCTTCCATACGTTTTGTCCCCCCACGAGACCTAGCGCTCCACCTGGCGGCGTCCACCCTTCTCGCCCCCATCCTCTCGCCCTCCCTCGCTCTGCTATTCGCTATTGCCTCAGAGTGGACTTGGGCGTTTGTTCCCATATGCTGATAAGGCAATTATTGACCTAGCCACTACAGCCTTTGCGCCAGCTGGCTTTATAGACTTCCGCCCTTTTAAGGGCTACTTTGACGTTGGGTTCCAATCTGAGGAGGATGCTGAAGCGGCAGCACAAACTCCTCTAATTTATAAAAAAACCCCATTCCCACAACCCGTACTCGCCTCCCTTCAGACACCACGCTAGTGGTACCCTTTGCAAATCTCCCATCCCACCTTCCACCCCAGGTTTTGTATGACCAGTTGGTCGCGGGGCTCATGGCTTATGGCACTCAGCCCAACCTCATCTTTGCCATTCCATCTGGTGCAGAACGCCTTGCTGCTCCTCGTGCAACAGCCACCACCATACCACACCACCCTACCATAGCCCAACAAATCCCACCCCGCGCTAGTGTGACTGCAACGCCTGATCATTTCTTTTGGGTTCGGGTCAATAATGGTAGGCAGATTTGTTCCCTCTGCTTTGGCCTCGACCATGCAAAAAGAGTGTGCCCTAAGGCCAAATCCGCTGATGCAGCTTCTGAGCCCCCCTCTGGAGGTTCAGTATGGGGCGCTTTGCTGCCCCTCCCCACCCTCCAATCTCGTTCAGTGGGCCCACATGGAAAATCAGCCCCACCCAAAACCTCCATCCTCACTCTCCCACCTAAATCTACGCCAGCCAATCAGAGCAATGCTTGGACCAACATTCGCACCCAAGCTTCTGCCCATTCGCCCAATCCTACCCACTCAAATTTAAACGCCACTATTCCAGTGAACCAAAATCCATGGGATCTATTGGCTGAAACTACGAATCAGGTTATCCTCATTAGTAAGCATACAGGTCAACCTCTCTGCCATGGCGATTATGGTCGGGCAGAATTTTCCTTCCCAACTTCAATGAAACCCCTACCCCTCGCCATTTCGCTCCTCTGCCCAATACAGCCCCCTTCCAAAGTGACCACCAGCTCGCCTTAGCTGCGGTGGCCTCTCCTCATTGCCCAAAACTACACACCGCGGTGGCCCAGTCAGTGGCTCAGCTCCAGCATGGCCTGCCCATCATCTTCTTCCCCCCGACTTCCCTGAATCTCCCTGCAGTGACATCTCAAAACTATTTGATGATGCTGAAATCGCTGTTATGAATGTCGCAACGCTTGCTTCATTCAACCCCTCAGCCAAAATCACCCGCCACAGTATCTCCCTTTTCACCCAACTTCCTGAAGCCCGCAAAGAAGCTGAAGTTCTCCTCGCAGCTTTTGTTGAAACACTTTCCCATCATTATCTTGATGCAGAAGTGGAAACTCCTACTACGCTGACCTCAGCCCCCACTATGCAGATGCCCCAACGCCCTGGCTCTCTGCTCTGTTCTGGTACTGTAACCAACACCCCTTGATCGAGGTGGGTTTTTCTGAAAACCAACCCCCCGACCCCTTCTCACCCTCTGCCATGGTGGGTTAAGCAGTTTCTGCTTCCCACCTGGTTAGTGGTTTGTTTTGCCGTTCTGAGTGTTGTGATCAGTACTGTCCATCCCCTGGTCGGCGTACCTCAAATAAATCAGAGAGAAGCCTACACAGAAAGTTTTATACATGCATAAAATGTATTTGGCATATAATGTGAGGAGATTATTATAGCTCCTTGATCTAAAGAAGGAAGGAAGGGATAAACTCAACCCACAAGGAAATGACTAAAAAATTTTAGAACCTCGTCATAAATAGTGTCAGCACCTTTATGGCTTATATAGAAAAATAGAAATATTTTATGAAAGGGGATAAATGGTTAGGCCATCAAAAATATTATCTGATAAGTAAAGTATATAGTTTATCTAATAAAAGAAAAGATATCCAACAGAGAGAATAAATGGATAAAGGCTACTATAAGGAGAGTTGGGATGATAAACTCAGATCATTTTGTTGTGGCTTTAAGCCAATTTTGGCAATAACGAGAGACTAACTTTGATGGTAGGCACATATATCAAATATTCATAAATATAAGACTTAAACAAACCGATTATTACCTTTTTTATTGGTACTGTACTTCTAGAATAAATTAGATTCTTATTTGAAGATTAAATAAAACCATCATTGCTCAACTTATATTTGGTGATCTTTAACGCCATTAATGTAATACCATGAGACTCATCATGTAGATTCTTAGTATTACTCTGGAAATTATTAACTTTAACTAATTGTTGATCCAAGTTATATCTGTGATCAGAGAGGGCGTCCAACTTAACCCATTTTACCTTCCTTATTTCCTCCTTGTCAAAAAACTCACATTATAATTTATGTCATGAGACTTGACAGATATTAGGTGCATATATGTTAAGGAGAGTAAACTTCTCACTATTCCATAAGAATATGACAGCTAGTGAAAGATTATTTGAATTTAAAAGCTTTTACCACATTAAGCCCTTTGACAGGGCAAATAAAAAACTTACAATAACAAAATCAAGTGGAGTTCATAGGAAGGAGATCTTGTGACCAGTCCTCTTCTTTCCTGCCAAGCAATGGTGTTATGAATTGGGTTTAAGAAAACATATGATAATGACCCTAGCAATATCACCTCTATTATCCTATAGACCTCACCGCTTCCCTTACCCCACCACCAGCGCTTTTAATAAGCTGAATCCCAATAATGCGCCATCAGATATATCGCTGGAATTCCTTGACCCAAAATCTACAAATATATTTTAAATTTATTAATATATACCTGACTTTACAATGGATCAATCCCTATCTGTTTAAAATATAATATGCAATTACCTAAACTAATTCTGTTTCCATTAATTAAGAGTTTTCTAAATTTTTTAAAAAATCCATCAGAGCTGTCCTACTTGCTGAAGCCCCTAATAGATTTACCCAACGTTATACAGATGGCCATCAGAATGTACTTGACGTTGGACAAAAGATTGTCAGGTCTAAGAAGTATTGTCCACAGTCTATTGTGGACTAAAAAGGAATAATTAGATGATTTAGAAGTGGCAGAGAAGGCCAACTCACAGGCTAGTTCATTAAAGCTCAGATATAATTTATAGTTTCATATATAAGAACGTTAAGAAATTTTTATAACTGGCCAACAAGTCATATCTAGTTCAGTGGATTGTATTTTATTTGCTAAAGGGAGCTTCAAAATTTGGATAGTCAATTATGTCAGCTCAATGTGAGTCAATAGAGGTAATATTATTTTGGCAAATAGAGTGAATCCTCCAGAGCTTTAATGATGAGGCGGAACCTGATAAGTTCCAAAAATGATTAATAACTAAGCCAAAGGGTCAAAACTGACCAAGCTACAAAGATATTAGTGGGTTAAGAAGACAAGAAGAGGGGTATTTTTGAGAGAAAAGAGAAAGAGACTGGATAGTAAGAAGAGGTAATTGCAAGCATAAAGAGACTACTATATATATTAATTTAAATAAAGTAGTATGGCTAAGGCAATTGCCTTATATTATATAATTTATTAAGTTCATTTTGTAGAACAATGATCTCCATATTGTTTGTCCATTGCTCAGTGGGCTCAACCCTATGCAACTTTTAGCAAATATTAACCATATTGCCAATTTTATAACAAATATGACCCTCTAAGAATTGATTTGTTCAAAAAGTGTCAGGATTCGAGATAAAAATTGTCTCAAATTCCCATCTTCCAAATCTGGCTGTGCTGAATTGGTCGTTGATTTCAGCCAAGACAAAACTTTTTCAGGATTATCCTTACCTAGTACTGAGTCATGTGTAGCGGACTTTCCACCTTCTCAGTCAGGTGAGCGACAATATCCATTGAGGACGCCCTCGAGGAGGCCTTTCCAGAAGGTTAGTAAAGATCCTGATTTGGATGAGGCTCCAAAGATCCCAAAGGCATTGAGTACCAACGCACCCTATAAATATCAAAGCATTTTGATTTAATAAAATATTTGGTAAACTAACCTACATTTTTCCGTTTCCTCTTTGGTGCTCATTTCCAATTTTCCAGCTTTGAGCCACTGCAAACCCTGGTGCCAGTCCCGAGAACTGCAGCGCTGACAAAGTGGTGCTCACTACAGGGGCTCCGAGCTGACCCAGTGAAAACGTTAATCACAAAAAGTGGAAACCAACAGCAACCCTGATGACCAAATGACTGGTCAATCGAGGAGTTTTTCTTGATGGGTTAGTTCTTCCCAATATGCAACGCCGCCCTTGCAGCCAGAAAGGCTAGAATTTCGCGCCACCTTCCAATTCTCGCTGCCCTCTCTAGATGGGGGCCAATATCAACTTCAGCTAAAACACACCCACAATGTCATTGAACAACTATTCCTTGACATCTACGCTGAGGGTGTCCACTCCAGCTGCTCCCATGCCTCCGCCATGCCATCCACAATGTGGGACCTCTACTCAACAGCCATATTACCAGCTGGAGAGCTTACCTTGGGGCCTGATTGCTACCTTCATAATTTCGTTCATCCCGCAATTCATCACCTCCTTCAGTTAGTAGGATTACACCATCAGGAGGTCTCTCAAAACCTAGGGCTCACCCAAAATTTACTTCATATATTATCAAATTCTATGACGCTGCCTCCTCCTTCATGCATGACAATCGCAAAGCTATACTTAGTAACCAATGACTAGTCAATGATATAAGCAATCAATTGGTGGTATTAGATAGCGGCATCTCCGGCTACCTCAAGGAGAAATTTCGCCAAAATGCTCAGCAGTTTGAAGTGACATGGGCCCAGCGCTTACAACAAGCTGAGAAACTAATACAATCCCTACAACAGTGCTACCGAGAGCTGGCCTCTCACAACTACTCCCCATGGCTGCCAGGCCTAAAGGGCCTAGGGGGCCAGAAGGTCCCGAGGGACGTCAGGGGCTAGCAGGCCCCAAGGGTCCACATGGGCCTCAAGGTCCTTCCAGCCCCCCAACCTCAGGCGAACCTGAAGACTCCTGGAGAAAAGATATAATAACTGCTCTGGCCGCCCTGCGGGACCAGATTCAGAAGGTGGCCTTGGGATGCAAGCTCTGAATGGACAATGTTCCCCTCAACCCCAGGGTCTTCATCAAAGCACTATCAGATGAGATGGATAACCTCAGCGCTTTCACAAGGCTCTCTAATGCTCACTTCTCCTGGCTCGAGACAACGTGTTGTGGGTTCAAAACCTAGTTGGCTACCATCAAAAACCAGCTTCAACTACAGAACGCCGAAATTCAGTCCTTAAAGGAGCAGGTCGCCAGCAAGGCCTCCACTTCCACCCTCAGTCAAAATTGGGAATACATCCAAGAAGGCTTAGAAGTCTTGCAGAGGTGGCTAGATTAATAGGCTCCTCAAGAATATGCAGAAACGTAGATCTCGGAGCTGACGCCTATCCCAGGCGTTAACACCCTCTCTACTCCTATTGTCACTAACTTTAAACCTAGCTTCAAGGAGAAGTTCACCCCCAGATGGGAGAGCATCGCCTCCTTCTTGTATGCCTACGAGAGTTCTATGGAGGAGGCCACCAACTGACAGAAGGTGAAGCACATCCACTCATGCCTAGACAGCACCGCCTGGGAAATTATGACTCCCCATCTGAAGGAGTGTAACACCTGGGAACAAGTCCGCACCACCCTGATCCAAGAGTTCAGCAGTAACCAAACCTTGGCCAACCAGAAGCAAGCATTCATGGGCATTTGACTTAACAAAGAAGAAAACCCTATGGAGTCTGCCAACTGGTTCTACGCTCAGGATCAGCCTTTGGTTATGACAAGCCATATCACTCTTGATGACACCATTACCGCCATCATCTCCGCCCTGAGGTCCTATCCTGAGGTCCAGATGCACATGATTGGGCAAAAGAATGGGTTCACTTGCATCAGAGAGATCAAGGAGGCCCTCAACGAGATCCCTGCCACGATCCTGAACTCTAAGGCTGCGGCCGCTGGCCTTTAACCGCCCTAGGGTCCATGTAGTTGAGAACCAGAAAACCCCCCATCAGCGGTGCACCTATTGCAATGGCTTTAGACATAGCGCCAAAACTTGTTGGAAACGTCTAGCTGAGGAGGCAGGAAAAGGGCAGTCAGCATGAAGGACGAGGCGCTCCATGCTGACACCCCTGTCCGGCCTCAAGTAACCCCTACACACAACCCAGAAGCTGTTAACCCTGAAGAAGTAGCTGCAGTATCTAATGACAATAAAGACATTGATACTGCTTACTCTTCTTCTGATGATTCTCCTATGTTCCTTACATTGCTGCCTCAGTTTGGAAGTTTGGACACCTGAGTCACCATCTGGGTCCACAAGATTCCAGTTTACGCCATAGTCAACAGTGGCTCCCCCATGAGCGTTATCTCTTCCAAGCTGATGAAACGCATAAAGGTTGCCCCCGACGTGCTGCACTACATGGAGTATGGCACAGCTGGCCCTCAGTGCACCTGATCCATAGGGGCCTATTCCTCTCTACTGATTCGGTTCGGGAAGCTCGCTTTGGATACAACCACCATCACTTTGAACAACACCAGCTACAATCTACTCCTCAAAGCCCAGTTTCTTTGAGACTATTCAGCTGTTATCCACTATGATGGTGGTTTTCTCTCCCTTCTAGGACACCGAGTCCCTCTGGTTTTTGAAACTTCCCATGACTCTAGGGCGGATGTCAAGGCCTGAGCCTGCCTACTAGAGACCAAAGGACGAATAGATCAACTTGAGTACCACGTCTGGGGCTCTTGAGTCTGGCTGCCCCCTCCTGCTGTGGATGGATCCGAGGGGATGCTGGTTTACTTGCCCTGGGTGACTACCATGCCCCCAAAATCCCAGGCCATTGTTGATACCCGGGTCCATATCAACATTCCCTCGGGGTATTAACTGGAGGTCCAAGGTCTGGATAACCCATCTCCCAAGGAAGTGCTGACCTGCCCTGGAATCCTTATCCAGCGTATGCCAGATTGATATCAGTGTTGCTAGCCAACCTGATTGACAAACCAAAAGTTATAGGACCTAACCAACCTGCGCTTATGTTTGCCTGTTACTGATGGGGGCTGTTGCTGACGTCTGAAGCTTTGGGGAATTAAGGGACCTTGGCTTGGAGTCTCCATCCTCGGTTAATTTGGTTGACGCTAACATAGGAAAGGACCTCTCTGATGAACAGCGACTTAAGGTTCAGGAGCTCCTGGAGGAATACTCGGATCTATTCTCCACTTTGACCTATGGTTTTGGAAGGATGAATGGAGTCCTCCACCATGTTGAAACTGGGGATGCCCCCCATTTTGGTCCCAGCCTTACCGCAAGAGCAAGGTTGAAGAGGCCCAGGTCATGGTAGAACTCAAACAGCTGCTCAACGTGGGGCACTTGGTTCCCTCACATAGCCCTTGGTCCTCCCCACTTTTGCTGGTCTGAAAGAAGGATGGCAAGCACCGGGTGGTGATGGATTATCAACAACTCAATTCCATCTCCAAGAAGGACAGCTATCCTCTGCCATGTATCGACGACTTGCTCCAACTGCTTGCAGTTTCCCAGTACTTCTCAGCCATGGACCTCGCCAGCGGGCATTGGCAGGTTGAGCTCACTCCCAAAGACTGAGTCAAGTGTGCTCTAATCGCCCATGAAGGGCTGTTCGAGCCTACCCAGATGCCCCAAGGCCTCTGCAACGCCCCAGCCAAGTTCCAGCGCACCATGGATGAGATCCTTGGGGACCTGAAGCTCTCCTGTGTCCTGGTCTACCTGGATGACATTACCGTTTTTTGTGAACCTTTAACAAACATGTTGACCACCTTAAGGAAGTCTTCGAGCATCTCCAGAAGGCCTCCATCAAGCTCAAGCTCTCAAAGTGCTCCTTCTTCCAGCCTTAGCTAGAGTTCCTAGGCCATAAGGTCTCCAAACGTGGCATTCAACCTATCCCCAATAAGGTCGATGCCATAGAAAAGATGTTTCACCCCCAAAGCCTATGAGATATGTAAGTCTTCCTAGGTATGTGGGCTATTACCGTCAGTTCATCCCACGGTTTGCCAATCTTGCTGAGCCGTTGTTCTACCTTCTACAAGAAAATGTTCCATTTGAATGGCGACCTGAGCAGGAACAGGCCTTCAACACTCTATGTACGGCTTTATGAACTAAACCTGTTCTAGTTCATCCCCATTTTGACAAGCCTTTCTTGCTGTTCACAGATGCTAGCGACGTTGCTGTGGGGGCTATCCTGGCTCAGCATGATGAGAACCAGGTCGACCATCCCATAGCTTATTTCAGCAAGACCCTAAGCAAGGCTGAGCGAAACTATAGTATCACTGAGAGGGAATGCCTAGCCGTTCTTTTAGCCATCAAGCATTTTCAGCCCTAACTCTATGGCACCCATTTTACTATCATTACTGGCCATTCTTCCCTTTGATGGCTGCAACAAATGAAAGACCCGGATGGATGGCTGGCCAGGTGGGCCCTACAACTACAAAGCTACGACTTCAACATCATCCATCGCGCTGGTGCTATTCACCAGAATGCTGATAGACTCTCCAGGATGCCGGTATTAGCAGTCCTGACCACGGAGGAGGATCAGCTCTATGACTTAATAGGGCAGCCTGAACGTTGGGAGCTGGAATCCCCCCAGGTCCAAGCCAAACTCCACCGAATGACTCAAGACACCCAGGTCAAGGATGGGTTACTCTACAAGAGAGTCAACAAGAAGTGGCTTCCCTACATCTGACCTCCTCTCACACTGACGTCATCCTGGAAGGCCACACTACTGTTGGGCATGGTGCGGTCAAGAAGACCTATGAGTGGCTGAAGTCACGCTGCTACTGGGACCAAATGGTCGAAACCATCCAAGAGGTTCTGGAAGCCTTTATGACCTGCTGATCTCAAGACTGGGACAACCCTCGATATCAGCACTCTGTTGTTGCGCCAACCAAGCCCTTCAATATCATTAGTATCAACGTGGTGGGTCCCCTCCCCACTGGTCTACATGGTCACAAGTATATTATTGCCATAGATCATCTGACTAAGTGGGTCAAGGCGATCTCAGTTCCTGCAGCCACAGCTAAGGCTACCGCCTTGTTCCTTGTTTGCTCCATTTTCACCCAGCATGGGTGCCCCCAGACCTTGCTCTCGGACAATGGTTTGAACTTCACCTCCCAGGTAGTACAGGAGCTAACTTCGCTATTTGGAACTACCTAGAGTTTCACTGCTCCCTACCACCTTTCTACTAATGGGTCAGTAGAATGGGCTAACAGAACTCTTGTCTCCATCCTGCGTAAGTTGGCCGCCTCAGATCCTGCCCGCTGGAACCATTATTTCCCCAGCGCACTGCTTGCCTACTGGGTAATCTATCACTGTGTTATCAAAATGTCCCCATTTGAAGCCCTGTATGGGCGGGCCCCGCGATTACCCAGTAGCGTCCAGCCTCTGTTTGAAGCCTCCACTCCTGAGAACGCCAATTTAAATATGAGGGCTCTTGCCAATGAGATTGTATGGCTCCAAGCTCAAGCCACTCAAGGCATTGTTATCACCACTGGAAGAGAGACATCCCAATCGAATCTTGGATGACCCTCCTTACCAGAATTTCAGCTAGGTGACCTCATTCTCTTTTATCACCATTGACCTGGAGGCTGACAGAACAAACTCGATGTACTGTGGTCTGGGCCCTACAAAGTTATACACAAGATGAAGTCTGAATACTCCATTGCTGATATCAATCAAGGGACTGTTGTAAACTGAGTGCATGGTTGGTTCCTCCGGCCATACTCCCCCCTCTGACAGGATCTTGAAGGGGGCCTTGTCAGGATTTGAGATAAAAATCATCTTGAATTCCCATCTTCTGAATCCGGCTGTGCTGAATTGGTCATCAATTCCAGCCAAGACAAAACTTTTTCAGGATCATCCTTACCTAGTACTGAGTCGCGTAGAGCGGGCTTTCCACCTTCTCAGTCAGGTGAGTGACGATATCCATTGAGGACGCCCTTGAGGAGGGCTTTTGGAAGGTTAGTAAAGATCCTGATCAGATGAGACTCCAAAGATCCTGAAGGCATCGAGTCCCAATGCACCCTATAAATATTGAAGCATTTTGATTTAATAAAATATTTGGTAAACTAACCTACATTTTTCCATTTCCTCTTCGGTGCTCATTTCTGATTTTCCAGCTTCAAGCCACTGCAAACCCTGGCGCCAGTCCTGAGAACGTCAGTGCTGACAATCAGTATCTTTTTAATTTGTTCATTATCTTTTTAAGGTAAGCTTTTTGATGATTATATTTATTTTTCACAAGATTTTTTTTCCAGTATGTTGAACTATAAACATCTGAAATGGTTGTAAGCATCTTTCTAAGGTGAGTCTTACTTCATATTTGGTAATATTTTTAGTAATTTTTAATGTTTTTATTTTAGCATAAACTATCATAATTATTCATATTTACTAATATTATTAGGTAAGTCATAAACTAGATGAAAAAATATAAGGTAGTAATTTGCTGATTTTGATTTTACCATAAACTGTTATCATCTTAAGTATTTTCTATAGCATCAAGGTAAGTTGTTATCTTTACTACTTGATATACTATAATCATAATAATATATCTATTACTTATTTTAAAAAGTAATAGATTGGTGCCAGATTAACTTTTGCCTAGTTTACTCCAGGTTTAATATTATAGATAATCTAATTATTATCAATATGTATAAATTTTAGCTAATATTGCTTTGAGAATCCGAGGAACGCTCATTTGTGTATTATTATCCTGCACGTCTATTATGGTCAAAGTTTCAATAATTGATCCTTGATAGTGCCTGTAGTTTACTGTATTTAGATATTTCAAAAACTCACTAGGCCTAATATTCACCTTGACTCTTCTAGCTGATTTTGGGCATAAATTTTCCTTTGTGTTTGTGAACTTCTCCCAAGGCAGGTAGATATACAAGCTGTGGATTAGGTGCATCCAGCTTGTCAAACTTTCTCCAAAGAAAGGATTCAATGAGAAAACCAGAAAAGAGATGAAATAAATATAACTTTTATTATAAGCTATTTATTAGATAATGGTCATTAGGCCAGGCGCCAATATTTATACATCTAGGGCATCTTTTGGCCACATTCAAGCAAAAAATTTCAACAAATACTTTTCCACCTCAGTCCAGCCCCTGAAATGATATGACTGAAACCTTTTATTAGGTTTATTTGGTGGCAAAATACTCTCAAAATTGGAAGGATTTCAGGTATAAAATTGTAATAAAGTCATGCAAATTTGTCCTAGGTCTTCTGGATTTCAGTTTCATCATACTGCTGACAAAATACACCTTTTGTGAAAATTTGGCATCAATTGAAGTAAATGACGTACCCCTAATTGGGACATCAGCAGGTCTCTCCCTTAATAGCATTAGGTGCTCCCTTTCAGGCAGTCCATGCAAATGCTATAATGCAATTATGCGGATTAACATATGAATTTCGCCCTAGGGAAGAAAATTGATTACATTTTTTGTTTGTCTGATAGTCCATGAGATTTTCAGAGGTTAACTTCAGGTTGGTCCCAAAAGATTTTTTATACAAGTAAGTTGATTGTGTTCCCAATAATCGGGACCAATTGCTGAGATTTGATGTATAGGAAATCAGCCATAATATGTGAGTGTATTTGGGCTGAGCGCTCTGATAAAATACTTAAAAAATTGTCATTGAGATATTCAGCCCAAATTTTATGATTGCAATAGGCTTTGAGGTGAGAATATAGGTATTAGCATAATCATTGAAAGGGTAACAGCCCGGTATGATGGTTTTTGAAGGTTTATTTTTGAGTCAACCACCAGAATCTGACAATTTCCCCCCTCTTGACTTAAACATAATCCCTAAGATTCCTGATTAGCCTATGTTGGTCTGTTATCATCAGCAAAACGCCCAATGAGCATGGAAATGGGTTTTCTATTTGGTAACTTCAGCCCAGATGGCCAATGAGTCTGAAGTATGATGGCCTGAATGCCCATCAAGTCTGAAGTTGGATCCTCTCCCCAACCTCAAGTGCAAACTAAAATATTAATTAATAAAACTATTATATAAATATTTTTTGTTTTTGTTTTTTGGTTTTGTTTTTGTGTTTTTGTGCTTTTTGTGTTTTTTTACTTTTCTTTTCTTAATTGGCCCACTTATTAAACCTTCTTAGGAATTTTGCATGGACTCAGTTGTATATATGGCCGGTTTTAATATCCTTGATTGTGTATATGAACTTAGACATTTTCTCAATCACTATTAATGGCCCAACCCAGATGTGATCTAACTTTTGCAATTTTACCAATTCGTGGGTGTTGGAAAATAGAATTTCGTCATTAACTTTAAATTCAGCCAATGTGTAGTGATTCTTCAAATCCTTTTGATGTCAGACCTTTTTCTTGGCAAAACTTTTGTTGAAGGCTTGAGCTTGTGGTTTGATTAAATCATCCACAAGCTTCTAAACGTACTGAGGGTAAGTGTTTTCACCAGGATCCTCTAGGGCCAAATATAGCAGCATTGGTAGGGTCAGGTGTCTACCATATAATACTTGAAATGGAGACATCCTGGGTGATGAATGGTAGGAGATATTGGTGGCGAAGACTGCTGAACTTAGATAAGTACTCCATTCAGAAGGTTTGGCTAAGGTTAATTTCCAACTAATGTTCACTAACGCACATTTTCACGCTCAACAGTCCCATCAGTTTTGGGGTGATAGGGGGCATAAAGCAAACCTTGTACTCTCATTAGTTGGCTGAGCTTAGCAAGGACATTGGCATTAAAGTTGATTCCGTTATTGTTCAGAATAACCTGAGGTCGTCCATGTTTGTGGATGATGTTTTCAAGTATGAACTTGGTGGTGGTTGCTGCTCCAACTTCCTGAATGGCCTTGGCCCATTTGGTCAAGCGGTTGATGGCTACAATTATGTACTTGGTCTTCATATTGCTTGTTGGAAGTGGGCCAACAACGTCAATAGATACAGTGTACCAGGCAAAGTTGAGCCAAACAAGCTGGTAAGATGTGTTTTTTGGAATAGTTTTTTGCCTTGGCACTCTGCACAGCATTCCAGTGTTCCTTGGATGTCAAAATGCATTGACTCCCAGTATTAGAATTGCTTCAGATGCTCTTTTTTCTTGAATCCGCCATGACCTATGGTCTTAAGCGCTACCATTACTAAATCTGTTTGGGCCGATGGTCTTGGTAAAATATACTTTTTGTCCTTGACGATCTTGTAAAGCATCCTTTTTTCGATATATGTATTTTTTCATAAATCCAATAGTATTTTTTGGACCGATTTGGGCTCATCTTGATACTCTCCACTGATCATTTTCATAAACAACTCATCAGTGGCCCAATTAAGTGTTGCAATAGTGGGTAGTCAGGATAGACAGTCGACATTTTGGTGTTTTGCCCCAGCTCAATGCTTAATGGTGTAGTCATAAGCTTGAAGCTTTAATGCCCAGTGGGCTAATCGGCCCTCATGTTCTCTTAAGTTGTTTAACCATCTTAGGGAAGCATGATCAGTAACAACTTTGAAATGAGTGCCATGAAGGTAGAACCAGAATTTCTTGCAAGCATAAATGACAGCTAAGTATTCTTGTTCTATCACCATGTAATCCTTTCATAAATGTTTAGAGGTTCAACTAACAAAGGCAACTAGATGTTCTTCACCATCTTCTCCAACTTGGGATAACATGGCCCCCACTGCTGTTCAGGATGCATCAGTTTGGACAATAAGTTCATGATCAAAGTCTGGGTATCAAAGAACAGGCATGCTTAATAGGGCCAATCGGAGTTAGTTAAACTCATCCTGGCAATCTGGAGTCCATTCAAATGGGACCTTATCTTTAAGCAGGTAGAAAAGCAGCTCTCCAAATTGTTCAAAGTTGGTGATAAATCCGCAATAGTACCCAATCATGCCTAGGAATAATTGAATATCGCACATGGATTTGGGCCATTTCATTTTGGAAATGGCATCCAGCTTAAAGGGTTGGGGGCTGAAGACCCACTTTATCAATCACAAATATGAGTTATTCAAGTTGGTCTTTGAAAAATGACATTTTCTGGGCTTGATTTTTAAGTTTACAGCAGCTAACCTTCTGAAAACCTCCTCTAAATGTTCCAGGTGGTCGTCAAAAATGCATCTGAAAATGTTGATATTGTCAGAATACACTAGTACACATGAAAATTTCAAATCTCCCAGGATTGTGTCCATTACTTGTTGGAATGTAACCAGGGCATTGCAGAGCCCTTGAGGCATTCTCGTCGGCTGGAATAGGCCCTCTTGGGTTATGATTTCACATTTCTCGCACTTCTCTTTGGGAAGATCTATTTGCCAATATCCACTGATAAGGTCCATTGCCAAGAAGAACTTCGCGCCCCCTAGCTTATCCAAGGCGTCATCAATTTGTGGAAGTGGGTACAAGTCCTTCTTTGTGATGTTGTTTAACTTCCAATAATCAATGACTACTCAGTTGCTTCCATCCTTTTTCTTCATTATTTAAATTGGTGCTGCCCATGGACTTTTTGAAGGGACTAGCATGTCACAATCGAGGAGTTCCTTAATCTCCTTGGATACTGCTTCTTCTGATGATTTTGAGCATCTAGTTGGGCGTAATCAAATAGATTTATGATCTCCGGTATCAATTTTTGTAAGTGACACCATAGCACATCCCAAGTTGAAATCATCTTGTGCGAAATTTTCTTTAATATTTAGAGAATAAACTCTGAGCTTGGCCTTTCTCAGAGTTGGTCAGGTTGCTTAAGTTGGCCATAGGGACAGCATTAATTATGCTGAGTTGGTCCTTATTGGGGAGCCCTAATTTGACAAAAGTTTTAAACTCATGGAATGTTTGAATTTCTGTGGTAGGGAACAGATGCAGAAAAGCAATTGTTTGATGTCGCTTGATGGAAATGGGCCAATTTTGCAGGTTTGCAGATAAGATATGTATTTCCCCGTGTCCTGGAATGATAGTACCAGGGGCAATGTTTGGTTCAAATCAAGATTTAGACCATGGTTGATAAACTTCATCATAATGTCTTTCTGGGATACTAATTGTTAGTCCCGTTGGGACAATTACTTGTTCTCTGGATGGTATGATGATGGTCTGATTTGATCAAAGTGGAATGCCATTTGACTCATCAATATGTGTGGGTAGTGGTTTTATCTTTGACTGTGCTTTGGAATACTCAATCGGGACAACTCCACCTTTGTAGGCCAGATTTATGAATAGTCTGGGTTTCTTTTTCTCAACTGCCTTATCACTGTTATAGTAGATTGGAATGGTCTGGACAAGAATGGTGAGAGTATTGTCCTTATGATTGGTAACAACTTTATATCTTCTTAGGAAATCAATACCGATTAGTTTATCATAGTTTGTATTTGCAATACTATAGCAGGTGCTGTTACTACAATAGATCTGAATCTGAGAGGTAGGGTACTGTAGGCATCCAGCTATTTAGTTGTATGTGCTCCAACAATTTCATATTCATGACAGTGGGCAACATTATGTGCAATTATCAGTTTTCTAACCAACTTTTTAATGACTATATTAATAGGAGCGCCACTATTGAAAATGGCCCAAACTTACACCTTATTCACTGCTATGTCCAAATAAGTACATTCAGAGTAGTTTTCAGATGCATTTATTGTGTGAATGCTGTGACTGTTGCCCAATTCCAGGTGTAATAACAGGCTTAAGCAAATAGCTGGGAAGTTATCTGCTAAGGTCTTCATGAGAATGGCTACTTGAACGTTGTTAAGTTTAGGTATGTCGGTTGAGCATTTGGGTTGTAGGTCCAAACCTGATCAATGATTTTCTTCACATAAGGTTTTGATACCTCTGCTTGGGCTTCTTTGGTTATTTTCAAGGGTTTAGTTGCTTTTGCTGTGGCCCAAGTAGTAACCATCATGACATTATTAGCCCTGATATGGTTGAGGTTATTTTAGCAACATCTTCGTCCTTAGAGAGCTCATTGTCAGGGAAACTGGAGCGCAGGAGGTCGCTGGAGGGAAAGAAACAGGTCAAAGGTGACACAACAAGGCCAAGTGACCCAACAAAACGAAGAGACTCAAAAACGGTCATATTGTGTTTCCAAATAGATCTGTGGAACAAAACGCACACCAAACTGGCCACAATCATCAGATACATGAGGCCCTGGAAGCTAGGAAGGGTGGCGAAAAATCTAGGGCAAAAGGCAGTAAAATAGGAGGAGGCGGAGCCGGCGAAATAGGTGGCGGAGGACTCAGGTACAACAGTAGAGGCAAACCAGAGCAAAAAATGAACTTCAGCCATTGCAGAACTTTGCAGAATTGTATTTTTTTTGGAATAA
>JAKSZP010003443.1:0-29156 GCA_022478985.1 Massospora cicadina | reverse complement strand
AATTGATTGGGTAATTCTGGCTCATCATCAAACCAATCTATTACTCCAGCCTTCATCCGACCATCAGCAGATACTGGCAGGGATATTCAGCTGGTTGATTGGCTATTTGGCTAGTCCCATTTGAATTTTGATGTTGGTTTTGTTTTTGATGAATATTAAAACTAACTGATTCAACACTCAGTGTTGATTCAGTTGAGGCGCGTTGGTTACCTTCCAAACTATTAAAATGATGGCCAACTGATTCACCAATTATTTTAGAATCAGTTTGGCCACTTTGGGTAATATTGGAAGTGAAAAAATGACGACCAACTGATTCAACACTTTCTGACGATTTAGTTTGAGCGCCAAGGCTAATTTCCAAAGTGGAGGCAGTTGGCAAAGCCATACAAACCCCATTTTGGTATTGGGAGCTGCAATACTCCCTACTACTATGGGTAAATCCTTAGACGTTCCTCCAGGGTGGAGCGCACTAATTGGGTGACCCTCAGTCAACACAGAGTTGACTGGGGTAGGCCCTGTACGGTGGTGGTATCATTTGTGATCCCACCATGGTTTATAAAACTAGTCTGCATCTGCTTTTGCAGCTGCAGTTTGGGAGCAGGTTGTACGGGTTGACGCAGAGGTCAGCAACTAAGGGTTCTGTGATTTGGGGTGAGTTTGAGTGAATTCTGAAGCATTGGAGGTGCATTCAATGGACTTTACCACCATTTACTTGTTAGATTCGTTAAGCTAAATTTCTAAGTGATTGTATTATTCAAAAATTGAAATTTAGCGGTGAAAGAAAGGTTGAGTAGGCAATAAGGAGTTTGAAAAAATTTGTAAGGTTGTACTAAATGTTGTAATGAAATCTTAGCAACAAAATTTATCTTGGTTTTTGCACCTAGGAGAACTTGAGTTTCACAATAGAATCAATCCACAAATTAATCAATTGTACCATCTTTCTTAAAGTTGATATGCATGAATTTGGATTTTCTAGTTAACATTCGTTCTAGACCTCCAAATTCATGAAGCATGGCCCCTTTGACTTTGGCTAGGTTGGGATTTCATCCAAATGAGTCATAATTAACTCAATACTCCATTCATCTAAGCAGTTGATCATAGTGGCCACTTTGTTATGGTCACTGGCCCCATACATGGCCATTTTAAAGCGTTTGATAAAAGTGGCTAAATTTCCATTCTTATTGAGATCATGCAGGTTTTCCAGTTTTTAATTATCATTCTCCTGCTCATAGTATTGCAATTAATTCTCAGATGGCTTGAACCAGGCACATCAAGGGCTGAGACGCCGCGCCGCAGTTAGAGGAACTTGGGTTATCCAAAGCAACTATTCTACGTGGCAATTGCTAACCTGGCCCAGAAGGAATCTCATAATGTTCAGAGGTATCACTGCCAATAGAAATGCTTTGGGCGTGCTGGCTTTGAATATTATCCCAATACTTCAATATTGCAATTTTCTCATTCAGATTGGTCATTTGAAATGAAGAGCAGATTCACTTGGTCTTTTTTTCTGATTAATTTCTTTAAATCATTTACTTCTTTATGTAGAGCATTATCTGCCTCATTAATAGAGTAACTTCTTCAGTGTGTATTAATTTGATGACTCATTATGTCCGCTGAGTCTTGAAATTTTGTAAATTATTCTTCAAAAATTAAAATAGCCAAGGGTTGCTCCCCTGTTCAGCATAGTCACCGTCTGCATTCCCAGCCATGAGCGCCACCTTTTGAAGTTTTGGCTCAATTTAGATGGTCTGGTTCTTCCTCTGGAGTAAGTTAGAGTTTCAATCTGTCTATTTTATGGAGACAATAGACCAGATGGTTACAATAGTCAAGATATAAACTCCTCAAAAAGGACACTTCAAAGCTGTATTCTTCTGTAATTAGAAGGACAATGGCGCACTGCCCTGATCCTTCTGATCCCAAGTAAATTCTCAACAAAATACAATGTAAAAGTATTAAATAAAAAATCTTTTATATCAAACTATTAACTTGTGGTAATAATCAATTTTGTTTTATGAGTATCATTTTGGAGATAATTTATAAGGTTAATGTTAACCATATCTTACCCATGACGCCTCATTTTCCAATGGCACTTAGCCAGAGGAACACGTAATAAGTTTGTCTGAGGGTCTACAATCCTTTTGCCTCTGGGGAATCTTGCACAGCCTCAGGGTCAATGTCAAACTTTTAGACATCTCAAGACAGCGTTTCTGATGCTTCTGCAGATAGTTAACCATAACTCCTCATGAGCATTCAGTAGCATATACCAAGGCAATTTGTATCACTAAATTAGTAATTAATTCAAAAAAAACTCAAACATTAGAAGCTAATTTTGACATAGACTAACAAAGCTACAAGTCCAGTTCATTAAGCCAACTATTATTAAGTTTGACTTAACCAACAAAGCCCTGTGCCCATATCATCATAGTCAAATATTATTAAGTGGAATTGCTAGGACACAGGTCCCAAGTTTAAAGCTTTAGGATATTTTTGGTCCACAATCACCAATAATTTTGTTATAATACTGTTGGGATTTTGTCCATATGTCCATCTGGCTAGATTACCAGGGATCTCTAGGGGATAATTCTCTAATGCAAAGTGAATTGGATATCAGTTACCCTGATTTTTGGGTAATCATGTTCAGGGGATTTTAGGTTATTCGCCTGGTCAGATCTGTTGAGGATCAATCTGGATGAATGCTTAAGATCTCGTCAGGCAGAGTTTCCAACAAAATAGGGCATCTAATAGTTAATTAACTATCAGGTGTACCAATTGGGATCAGGTGTGTTTCATCACTGACTGATTTGAGATTTAAGGAGTAAGTTGTGAGGTGAGTGATGCCACCTGCAACTAGAGTATTGATCAATTGGTTTGCAACCTGCCTTAATAGGTAACAAGTTCCATTAACTAAGCAGGTCACTTGCTAAATATGGTTGGTTTGCTTGGATTGAGAGGTTTACGTTAGAAACACATTTTCTGACTCTTTCCATTTTAGGTCTCAAGGATGTCCAATGATGGAATCCTAGCCAGAATAGGGATGACCATTGCTGCTAAGACTAGGATGGGTAATTCAATGGCAACAGCTGCCGTTTCATTGAGGAGGTGCCAACTGAGGTTTGGGCTAAATTCCCCACTATAAATTCTTAAAGAATTCACTAATAAAGATCATCATTAATTGGAAAATCATCAATTACCAGATCACTTTTAAGAGATTTTAAGCTTAGTAATCTTTATCAGAATACATTTCAAGATTTTTTCTTTCTCAAGGATACTATTACTGTGTGCAATAATTGGGAGACTCTTTAAGATAAAGAGTAATGACTTGAGTAGGGATCCAAAGAAGAAGCTGAATTGAATTGGGGATTGCTGCTGACAGTGTGTCAAACCAGAGGAACCATAAACAGGGATATGAGCGTAGATCAAATTAGGTGTACAATGGAATGAATCCCTATTAAGGACATCATAAGAATTTCAAGAGGAAATACTGGCTGAGTGTTGGACCAAAATTTAATACTTCAATTCATCTATAGATAGTAGTTGCCATACTATTATCAACGTTAATATAACTACTATCATACAACGCAGAGAATTGCATAAAACCCAAACCTGTGCAATTAATATATTTATAGGGGTTATTGGCCAAGAATAATCTGAAAACCTATAAATTTTTACAAGGTGGTGCTCACTACAGAGGTTTAGTTGAGTGAAGAAATTAGAACGTGATGTCATATAAAGAAAAATAAGAAAAATATGGATGGTGTTGACGACCATTTATAAGAATTCCCTGAACTCAGCAGATCATCAAGAATTTGCAACCTTGAAAGAGAAAGCTGCTAAGATGGAGGAAGGAGTCAATAATGTCACAAGTTTTGGGAATGAGTTACTTGGAAAAGTAACGTCATTAAAGAAGAAAGAAGGGGACTTAATTTGAGAAGTCTTATTTCTGAAAATGGAGCATGAAGCGGATTTCGTTTATTTAAGATCATTCAGCGCCGCTATCAAGCAGCTGATTAAACAGGATGAAGAGTTAAAGACTCACAAATGTGAATGTAAGCCATATGCAGCAACTGACGTTAAAGAAAGAACTCCTCATATGATAATTGGGAAGCTGGCAACCCCAAGAAACATGTCACCTACTTTTACTGCTATTTTGGAGATGACGCCCAAAATCACTCCCCAAGTGAGCTGAGTAGCCAAAACAAGAGAGGTGGCTATAGTAACCTCAGAGGAATTCAAGGTGACACAGAAATTGTCAACCTTTGCATTTGGATAATGCCCCAGCGTTTTTCTGATTGTTCAATATGACAATGTACAGATATGGCGACCATCAAAAGGCATTGACAGTGATGAATTGCTTAGATACCAATTGTCAAAACCTAGTGTTGCCACACCTGGAGGGGGACATCTGGTCATATGCAGAGGCCAAAGTGTCCAATATGAATGAATTCAGAAGCCTGACACACATTTTGAAGCACAAACAAGAGTTTATGGGCATTCAATTCCATAAAGATGAATACTTAGCAAGCTTCGCTGATCATTGCTACCAGGAATTGCAAATCCTGGTTGGAGCAAAAGTGCTGGATAATTTTGATGCCTAGATCACACTACAAGCGGCCCTTCAGCCCTATTGTGAATTACACTGAATGATGTCTTCCATGTTCACAATGGAAATTACCACCTCTCAGATGGTAGACAATTTGAAAATCTTGTGATCTACCTTTGATGACCCAAATAGAAGTCTCAAATCAAACCCAGTATGAACTTTGAATCCCATGAAGGGGAATAAGGGCACTAAGGAGATGAACAACCAAACCGTGCTGGAGAATAAGCACAAAGACTTCAAAAGGATTAATAAGAAGGAGAAAGTCTGTCACTAATGCAGAGGAAAGAGACATTTTGCTGTACATTGCAAGAAACCCAAGAATCAAATCAAATTGACTCAAGCAAAAGAGTCTGCAGCTGCAAAGGAGTCAGAAAATGGCCTGCATCCTAGATGAGGAACAGTCTAGAGCTGCGGAGAAGCCTTTTCCTCCCATTATAATGCACAAGGAAATTGACATCAGTGATCTGTTTGTGGATGAAGATGTACAGGATCAACTGTATCATGTAGTCAATTTGGACATGAACGTGGTAGCAAGATCCAGGGTGAAGGGGATCAACCCCAAGATAATCAAAGAAGTTGCCAGCCATATGCCTGACAACTGTTAGACAAGATTTGAGCTTCCAATAATCCTGGTGAATTGTCCAAAGTCTGATTAGATGAGGCAAACCTGTCAATAGTCCTCAGCATGATCAAGTAATCATTTCCTGATTTATTGGCGCAAATCATTCACGCCCTCAGTATAGCTAATAATGATGATATACATTCATTAAATACTATAATATAATACTCTGAGTGTACATATATAGATATACTAGTGGATTTGAGTATGGGTGAGGGCAATTGTTGACAGCGGAGTGCCCATTAATATTGTCTCAACCAAGCTGGTGAAGATGATGAAGATTTCACCTAAGTTGGAACACAAGAAAGAGTACAGGACATCTGGGCCAAATAATATCATCTCATGTGGAGCGCATAGCGCTCTGCCTCTTTGATTTGGATCCTTGGTGGTGTCTGCACCAGTGATAGTTTTGGCCAACCAAAACTATGCCATTCTGATTGAGACAGAATTTCTACAAAAGCATGGAGTTAAATGCAACTTTGAGGATAATATGTTTACCATATTGGGTCAGACATTACCATTGATATATCAGAAGAATGGGGAAGCTCCACTGATTAAGAGAAATAACTTCATCAACTTAATATACAATTTACAGCATAGTCCTGATTTTATAATAACTAGTTGGCTGGAAGTGATGATAAATCCAAGGAAATCCCAGAAAATCAGGGAATTCCACTGAGGATCAAGAATGTGAAAACAATACTGCCAGTATCACAAATAATAGTCAACATGGGGTTGACATTGAAATACTGGAGCTGCTGTATGGGGAGGTCAGAAGCCCCTGGAAGAAGTCCAAAGTAGAGCCTTGGGTGGCTCCTGGAATAATGATGCTAGCCATGGAGAAATTTGAGTTTTTCTGGCGAATTTAAGTGAAAAACTGCTGAAGATTGAAAAGAATCAGATCGTCACATTTGTTCACCTAATCCTGACAGCTGACTGAGAAAATTCCACAATTTTGGGACCATCAATGATATGGGATTACTGGCTGGAGTAACTGAGAGTATCAACCTATTGGTTGATCAAGAGCAACTTGCTGATCTTATAGAAGGACAGCAAGATGAGGTGCTCAAATTATCTGAAAAGTATTGGGAAGTATTCGCCCAAGATGATCACAATTTGGGATGTGCAAGAGATGTAATCCACAAGGTCAATACTGGGGAAAAGTTGCTGATCAGGATGAGACCAATTTGACAGTTGAAGGCGGCAAAAGCAGTGTTGGAAGAAATCAGCAAACTAGTGAAGCATGAGCTTCTGGTTCTATTGTCAAGTCCCTGGGTAAGTCCAATTCTTTTCATGAAGAAAAAGGATGGTTCTAATCAGGTGGGGATTGATTATTGGAAGCTGAACAAGATTACAAAGAAGGATTCATATCCCCTACCAAGGATTGACAATGCACTAGATCATTTAGGAGAAGCAAAGTATTTCTCCATGGTAGATCTGATATTGGGATATTGGCAAATTGATTTTTCAAGAGAAGACCAAGAAAAATGCGCAATTACTACCATTAAGGGTCTATATCAACTGATGAGGATTCCCCAGGGTCTGTGCAATGTGCCTGCGACGTTCCAGAGGGCCATGGATGCTATACTAAGTGACTTGAAGTCATCATGCGTCCTGGTGTACTTGTACAATATCAATGTGTTCAGTAGGACATTTACTGACCATTTTCACCACTTGGAAGAATTGTTCAAGAGACTTTCTGAGGCCAACTTGAAGATTAAGCTGAAGAAGTGTCATTTCTTCAAGAAAGAGTTGGAATACCTGGGATTTGTGACTAACTCTAGTGGACTGCAGCTGCAAGCCCAGAATATTGAAGCCATAGAACAAATGGCTGTGCCAAAAAGTGTTTGAGATATTCAGGTGTTCCTTGGAATGGTCAGATATTATAGAAGATTTATTCAGGATTTATAGAATTTCTGAGCTCTTATTCCATCTGTTGAAGGATCTGAAGAAAGGATTCATTTGGAATGAAGAAGCACAGAAATCCTTTGATGAATTACGCCAGTACCTGTTAGATTCTCTGATTTTAAAATATCCAAATTTTATTCAATAATTTATTATACAAGCTGATGCTTTGTTTACAGCGATTGGCGCCATATTGAGCCAAGTAAATGAACTTGGGGATGAACATCTAATGGTGTATGTGAACAAGACACTCTCAGCCACTGAGAGGAACTACACCATAACTGAGCGTGAATGCCTTGCAGCCATTTACACCTGTAAACAGCTTCAGGTGTACATCCATGGAACGCACCTCAAAGTGGTGATGGACCACTCCTTGTTGCGTTAGATTCACAATTGGTAAAAACCAGAAGGATGACTTTCCCAATGGCATTATAGTTACAGGCTTACAATTATGAGATTGTCCACTGAGAGGGGGGTTCTCATCATAATATGAATGACTTATTGTGGTTAACAATGGTCCAGATGGTATACCAGAAGGTGGTTGCGTTATTCCAGAGAATGGTCGATGAAGAATTTGGGAATGAGCCCTGAGAAATTCAAGGTGCACTTTAAAAAGTGATGGAAAACACTGAGACCATGGATGGGCAAGTTTTCAAGATGATTAATGGGAAGTAGTTACTATTCCAAAAGCCATTGGAAAGAGCAGCTATTGTTCAAGCCACTTATAAGGTTGCCAGGCATGAAAGCCTGAGAAAAATGACTGACCATATTTGCCAGTACTACTGGGTTCATTCAACTATGATGTCGTGGACTATCTGGCTTGCTGTGTGGAGCGCCAGTTTCACAAGCCACATAAGAATATGACTGGATACTGACTGTTCTGCCCTGGATTTGCTTGGCATATGGTGTCCATTGATGTTATGGGACTGCTAATGATAAGCACAGCTGGAGTCAAGTATATAATAGTTGAGATCAATCATCTGATGAGATGGGTCAAGATAAAGGCCTGGCAGAAGTAGATGCTACCAGTACTGCAAAGTTCATCCTGGATCAAGTAGTATACCAACATGGATATCTGCAGGTCTTGCTGAGTGACAATGGGACAAATTTCACAACTCATGTGATCCCATAATTAAATGAAATAATGGGGATCCGGGAGTTGTGTCTTTACCCTACCAGATGTAGATGAACGGACTGGTGGAACAAGTTAATTAGATTCTGGCTGCAATGCTGAGGAATCTGGTTGCAGGAAGAACTTCTGTGTGAGGAACGTACCTGAGTTTGGTGATGTTCACCTACAATATTAGTCATTATACAGCAATGGGAAAAAGCCATTTGAGTTGCTATATGGGAGGAAGGCCGCGTTGCCACCAATTTTATATTTGGTGGTGGAATCAACATTGGGGATGAGTGCCAAGCAGTACCTCAACTGATTGATGAATATCTTGATTGAAATGCAATTGCAGGCATTCAATATAACTTTGAAGAAAAGGATACAAGCAAAAACGATTAATGTTAAGAACCAACTGGCCTTATCAGAATACCAAATAGGCAAAATAGTTGACTATTGCAATATGCATGGTTTTGGAAGAAGTTACAAGTTGGATGTGTTGTGGTCAGGCCCATTTGAGATTATTGCCAAGACAGCGACGGATGCCTACTCCATCAAGAATCTCTTGGATGGAAGGATAGTAAATCAAGTCCATGATAAGTATATAAAGCAATGGATTAATGAAAAAAGAGTTCCCAAAGGACCACTGAACCATTAAGTTGGTCATGTACTAATAATTTGGTCAAGTCTGAAAAAAGGACCTCTGAACCAATATAGATGGTTAAGTCTCAAAAAAGTGATACATCTGAACCATAGAAAACTGGTAGGTCTAAGTATACCTAGGATCCAGTTTGGGGGAATAAAATAAAATGATGGACTGCTGAACCAAAAAAAGGTCAAGTCCCACGAAAAAAAGAAGGAAAAGATAAAAGATTGATAAAAATATTGAAAAAAAGATTATTAAAAAACGTATAGAAAAAACTGATGTATTTTTATAGTTTTTATTTTTTATTGATTATCCTAAATTTTAGGATGATTCCGCCTATGTTGTCATGGTTAAATGACATCACAGTGGGGACCAACCCTGTGGATAAGGCTGAGCGACAGGTGGCCCAGAAGGTAAAGCTTCAGGTCCTTCCTGACCTCAGGCACACAGTAGACCAATGCTGGGTACAAGCCAAGTATGCCCAGGTTGGTACTAGTGAGGTGCCTAACGCCCAGCCCCTTACGTTGGCCCAGCGTTAAAACAGACAATTTACACAATTAATGCAGATGGTTCAATTCATTTAGTTGAGGAATGGGGTTTTAAAACCCATTCCATTTATTAAATTATGTGTTTAGGTCAAACCCAACTTCAATTGATTACTCGAGTGAAGTCAGTTTCAGTGTTTTCTACTGATTTGGATGGTAGTCTTTGTCTATTGGTGGATCAGTGCTTGGGACCGCTTTGGCAGACTCTGAATTTCCCTAACAAAGTCTAATTATGTTTTCTGCAACAAACACTCCTTGTTGGTCAACTTCTTACATTAAAGTTCACTGTTTTTCCCATTTTATTTATAATATCTTGAATGATCCTGTGTGCGGACTCACTGAGGAAGTCTCACGCTACCTTAACCACCACATTTTATATACAATTAGGCTTTCACCTAGTTCACCGTTGGTTCGCCTAGGTTCCCTCCAACCTGGGACATTTACCACTTTTCCCTTAGTGCACTGTGTCATTTTTGGTTAAGTTTTTGCCTTGATAATTGCTCACTTTTGCTTGTGTTATTATTGCTCCAGCACCCTCTGCTAGGCAATAGTGACTTTTATTATAGCGGCTAGTTCCCTGGAGTTGGCCTTGTGCACTGAGCACTACCACACTGGGAACAGGAGAGTTAGACACTCTCCTTACATTAGTCAACCAACCACTCAATTTTATGTGCATGAACTTTTTCCATGTGTAACTTTTCTGAGGTGTAAACAGTGGGCGCCAGCTGTGGGCTTCATCTGTGTGCAGCTGCACCGCTGTTTCCTCTTTTCCCTGAAGGTTGGAGCAACTTGGCGTTATTATGGTTTCCTCCAACTGGAAAGTACCCACCCTTCATGCTCATACCTGGTGAATACGGATGCTTTGAGGTCCAAAAGTTGTTATTACCCAACTTTCCACCAAAATTACCAAATTTGATGTGAATAAACAAGTTATGCTTTGCCAGCGCTTTCAGATGATGCCAGCGGAATTTGCGCAGATGGGTCTGGGGGTGTTGGCCTTGGATAACATTAGCCATTCCATTGCTGTTTAAGGGATTGGGTCATTCACATCTAAAAATGCGTTTTATAACAAAAACCTTATCTCTACCTCTGAACCATTTATTAGTTCTTATGGCCTGGATGAGGACCCTATTCTAGTATATCAGATTACCCCTGAGAACCCATGTTTGACCCCTACCATGATATGGGCACTCAGGAAGTGGAAAAAAACTTTATTTGAAATATAATAATGTATATGCACCTGCAGAAGGTGTGGTGGGATATGTGGCCTCAGTAGTAAGAGTGGCCCACTATCCCTCCCCCTTCTATGATTCCAAAACAAACCCTGATGGCTTGCTCACGCCAGAGGAAGAATTTTCAGGTGAGGTAGTGGCGTTTTCTGCTTTGAATAAATCCCATTCTGGATACTTCTTATTGACCGCTACCCTTACATCCCCTTTGGGGAAGTTCAGCACAAATATTTTAGTTGATACCGGTGCCTCTAATAATTTTATTGATCAAGACCATGCTGACTACCTTGAGTTGAGTTACTCACCAGGTGATATGTTTGAAGTGGGGATTCTCAAGGTATCCCTACGCTGAACGTCATGGGGTTAGTGGACTACCAGGTGGGCACCTATCTTCTGTCTGACCATTTTCAAGCTATCAGAAACCTCTTGTTCCCCATTATTTTGGGTGTAGAGTGGTGGAGAAAGTTTGATGTCAGTACTAATTTGAAAGAAAATACTATGTCCTTGTCTTTTTTAAACAGTCACAAGTTGATTGTTCCTTTGTCAGAGGATAACGCCCAGAGCAAATTGCCCCATTGGCCCAATTTTCACACTCTTAATCTTGCCCCTTTGCTGAAGCCTTCCGTGGAGGTTCCCCTACCTTCCTGTTTGGAGGGGTTGGAATCTTCTTTTGATGCAGCATCCACTAACATACTTCCTGAGCACTCTGAATTTGATTGTGAATTCAAGCTCACTGTGGATTTAGTGCATATATCTTCCCCCATTTACCTATTGACTGTGCGGGAGGAAGAGGCGTTGTATGTGTGGGTGAAGGATCAGTTAGCCAAAGTTGCAAGTTTTCAGCGTACCTCCCCTGTTTGCTCCCCACTTCTCTTTGTTGAGAAGACTGAGGGTACTCTACACCCCTGCGTAGACTATGGGAACCTCAATAATCTTACTGTACCAGACCTCCATCCCATCCCTTTAGATTCACAGATTGCACGCTATGTGGAGAAGGCTAAGGTATTCTCCAATCTGGATTCCTCAATTCGTTCAATCATATTTGGATTAAAAAGGGACAAGAGTGGTAACCACATTCTGTACCAAAAAAGGGATATTCCAGTTTTGGTTCATGCCCTTTGGGCTTAAGAATGCCCCTGCTATCTTTCAACGCCACATTGATGTAGTGTTGGAAGACTTTTTAGGGGTATGCGCGGTTGCCTACATGGATGACATTCTGGTGTTTTCCCCTGATCAGGAGTCCCATTCAGTACACCTTTGGCAAGTGGTGGAGCAGTTAAAGGCAGCCAGCCTTACGCTGAAGATTAGCAAGTGAGAATTCTTCAAGTCCCAGATCACTTTTCTGGGCAACGTCATGTTTGACCAAGGACACATGATAACTCCAGACAAGGAGAAGGCGATTTGTGAGCGGCTGACCCCTACTTTATTAAAAGAATTGAGGAGCTTTCTGGGGACGTGTACATTCCTCAAAAAGTTCATGTCAAACCTTTCTGAGGTGGCAGCGCCCTTGTATATGGCTAGTGGTGCCAAGGTGCTTCAGTGGTCCCCCATTTTCGGAGGATGCTTTCCAAGCAGTGAAGTGCACCCTGTTATCCACGTCTGTTCTTCGCCATGTCAACCCTTCAAAGAAGTTCATTTTGTCTACTGATGCCTCCAACTTCGCCATAGTGGCCGCCTTGTTACAAGTAGGCAAAGATGGGATAGAGCATCTGGTGGAATATTTTTCTAGGAAAATGTCTTTGCCAGAGTTAAATTACGCCGTTTATGATAAGGAGTTACTGGCAGTGGTGGAGGCGCTGACTTATTGGTGTCACCGCTTGCATGGCTCATCCCAACCTTTCTGGGTATGTACAGACTACCGTGCCTTGCTGTACTACCGCACTCATCATGTCCTAACCCCACAGCAGACCTGTTGGCATGAGACCCTTGCCCAATTTGCATTCAATTATGAGTTCACCAAGGGCAAGGATAATGGTTTGGCGTATGCTTTGAGCTGCAACCCTGCTTTAGCGCCCAATCCCAAGGAGGTAGAAGTTTATAACACACAGTTGATGATTCTGCAAAATAAAATTGTGTCTCAACTTCCCTCTCCCCAGGCCAGCAGGCCAGCGCTTGCCCCTCTGGAAAATGTGGAGGAATATAGTATGCTCATAAAGATAGTCCTTTCTCAGCTGCTAGCAGCTGAATATACTATGATACTTGCAAAGAGCGCATCAAATTAAGAGGATCTCTCCAGGGGCTATCATGTGAAGGATGAGATGGTTTGGTTTCAGGGGCGCCTATGGGTTCCTGCTGGACCGCTGAGCCTGGAAATCATCTGGGACCATCATGATGGACTCACCGTTGGTCATCCTGATAAAACAAAGACGTTGGAGTTAATATGATGCATGTACAATCGGAAGGACTTGCCTGCTCAGGTGGGGCAGTATTATAAAAGAGTGCCTGATCTGCAATCAGATGTAACCCAATTGTCAACCTTTAGCGGGGTTGTTGGTACCAGTCCAAAAGGCTGAAGGGCCCTGTACTTCCCTATCAGTGGACTTCATTGTGGAGTTACCTGTCTCTGATGGTTACAATGTCATCATGGTGGTGGTGGATCGCTTTACAAAGTTTGCCCACTTTATTCCCTGCAGAATGACAATAACCGCAGCTGAGATGGCTAGGCTCTTCGTCACTCATGTGTTTGCACTCCATGGGGTTCCAAAAGAGATAATCAGTGACTGGGGACCCCAGTTTACCTCTGTCTTTTGGGAAGAGTTGTGTAAGACTCTTCAGATTTGCCCCTGCCATTCAACTGCCTATCACTCCCAATCAGATGGGCAGACTGAACGAGTGAACCAGTGCTTAGAACAGTTTCTGCGGTGTTACACCGCCGCAAATCATTTAGATTGGGTTTCTCACCTCCCTATGGCCCAATTCAGTTACAACAACACTTTGCATTCTTCTATCAGTTGTTCCCCTTTTTTCTTCAACCATGGCTTTAACCCCACCTTTAACATGGAGTTCAGCTGTGGTTCTAAGGTTGAAGCGGTGGTGGACTTTGCCAATACTATCAAGAAGGTCCAACAGGGTGGTTTCCACAAATTTGGAGGTAGCAACGCAAGTATATAAGGAGAACGCTGATGGTAAGCGCAAGTGGGTCTAGCGTATAAAGAAGGGGATCTTGTGATGCTTGATTCTTTTATCATCCCTATCAAGAAGCCATGCAAGAAGCTGGGACCAAAGAGGATTGGCCCTTACCGCATGGTTAGAAAGGTGAGCCATGCCTCATACCAGCTGTATCTTCTCTCTTCATTTCAGATCTTCTCTGTCTTCTATGAGAGCAAATTAAAATTGTTTGAGGGCCCCCGCCAGAGACTCCTGAGGCCTATCTTGTGGATGGGGCACCAAAGTGGGAAGTAGAAGAAATAGTTGCCTCCCACCGTGTTAAAAGAAGACTTGAGTACCTGGTATCCTGAAAGGGTTTTAATGCTGCAGAGAATAATTGGGTTTCAGCGTGTGACTGTGTGCATGCCCAAGATCTGATTGAAACCTTCCACAAGCGTTTCCCCCAGGCTGCTGGATCTCAACCCAAACTGACCGTTGCCACCATTAAGTTGGCCCCTTCCCACAAGAACTTTTCCCTTGCACAAGCCCCTGGAGGAGGTGGAGCCCCATCATGAGGAGAGGGTAATGTCATGGTTAAATGACATCATAGTGGGGACCAACCCTAAGGATAAGGCTGAGCGACAGGAGGCCCAGAAGGTAAAGCTTTAAGCCCTTCCTGACCTCAGGCACACAGTAGACCAACGCTGGGTACAAGTCAAGTATGCCCAGGTTGGTACTAGTGAGGTGCCTAACACCTAGCCCCTTGCATTGGACCAGGCGTTAAAATGAACAGTTTGCACAATTAACGCTGATGGTTCAATTCAGTTAGTTGAGGAACAGGGTTTTAAAACCAGTTCCATTTACAAAATCATGTGTTTAGGTCAGATCCAACTTTAATCAATTACTTGAGTGAAGCCAGTTTCAGTGTTTTCTACCAATTCAGATGGTAGTCTTTGCCTATAGGTGGATTGGTGCTTGGGATCACTTTGGCAGACTCTGAATTTCCCTAACAAAGTTTAATTATGTTTTCTGCGACAAACACTCCTTGTTGGTCAACTTCTTACAATAAAGTTTCCCATTTTTCCCATTTTATTTATGATATCTTGAATGATCCTGTGTGCGGACTTCTTCAAGGAGGTCTCACGCTATTTTAACCACTACATTTTATATACAATTAGGCTTTCACCTAGTGCACCGTTGGTTCACCCAGGTTCCCTCCAACCTGTGACGTTTACCACTTTTTCCTTAGTGCACCGTGTCATTTTTGGTTGGGTTTTTACCTTGATAATCACTCATTTTTGCTTGAGTTATTATTGCTTCAGCACCCTCTGCTGGGCAACAGTGACTTTTATTATAATAGCTAGTTCCCTGGCGTTAGCCTTGTGCACCGAGAACTACCACAGTGGGAACAGGAGAGTTATAGACAATCTCCTTACATATGTCATATCTTGGGGGAGGGAGGTTGGATCACAGTAAGAGTAAATAACCCATTAAAATCTATGTGAGATTGAATGCAGTGAGGGCTAGACCTACATGAAACCAAATTTTTTGAGTGGATGCAGATCCCTGTGAGAAAGTGACAAGGGGAAGGGAAATTATATAGTTAGAAGAAGTCAAACATGATACCCCAGAGCGAGGAGGAAAGCAACAGTACAGAAAGAGGCAGTCAGAAAATAACCCCAAGTAATTCTGATATGGCACTGGAGCTAAAAGATTGGTCTTGAGCGCTTTCTGATGGGCTTCATCAAGAACACCAGACATATGGGCTGCAACAAGCAAGGGATACTAGACAGGGGTTGCCAAATCATGCCCCCTATCAAAGCCATCAGTGGAAGATACAAATAGGATGCGCCAGAAATGAGATAGTCATGCAAGGATCAAATGGCATCCTGAAAGTGATGACTACAAGCTTCTCAGAAGCTGAAGCAGAAAGAGCAATGGAAACTGGGAGAGGCTGGGAGCTTCATGGCCCAACTTTAAAGAACTTGGCTGGCAAAGCAAAGAGCATAAGCTGCAATATCCTGATCTAGGATGTTAATAAGATCAGAAGAATTTAGAGCTATGGAAAAAGCCTTGGTGACTTGGGCCCTTAATTCTGCATAGGGAGTTCAAAATGTATGCTGTTGCTGATGGTTAGTTCAGTGGCCAAGACAGATGGCTTGTATTATTGATCAATTCAGAAGAGGAACTCTGAAAGCAAGTCTTATCCGGTGAGAAATGAACAATTGAGAGCAAAGGGCATTGCTTCAGAAGGTTTAATGAGGATGTTAGGAGTATCTATGAAAAGAGCAGAATCCAGGAGAGTCTCAAAATCTAGCTCTTAAATCAATGCTAGAGGAAGGATTGGTCATGAGTCATTTGAGATAATTGCTAACCTAGTTTCAGCAGGGTTGGTTACCATCTCCAGTAATTCCACATAAGGACTAGTCACTGGTACTTGACTAGGAGTATGAGTCCTGGAAGGACCATAGAAAAGGTTCTGTTGCACAGATTGACTCATCCGCTGGAAGAGCTGAAGGTCTTGATTAGACAAACTATTGAGCAGCTGTTGGTACCATGACTCAGAATTTGACATATGAGCTGGATGAGAGGGAGATGTCAGACTTATATGATAGTCAACATTATGCACTCTGAAATCAATTAAGCTCCAATTTTGGAGAAATGAATCTCAAAATTAATGGGATAATCTCTCCAGAGAATAACCAAGAATGATATGAGCCAAGAGGTTATGAAGAGAAAATAACAAGGGTGAACATAAATATGGATTCTTAATTGGGCTGTGAAACAAACATCAATGGCAAGAATATCCTGTTGAGGATGAGGAGAAAATCAGGAAATTGAGGATGCCATACCAAGAATCCTGAATATGACAGCAGGTTATATGCTCTGATGGGGGGAAACTGGATCCCAGGATTAATATCATCATAAGTAAATTGATCAGCCCAGCACAACAGAAGGTTGTGGGGACCACGCTCTGAGTAGGTGGTAGCAAGAAGGAAAGGAAGAGAGCCGCATGCCAAAAGGTTATCCTGAGCAGCATTGAGTACTGATGATTGTACTCCACTTGAACAAGTGAAGTATTTGACCAAGTATCCAAAGTGGTGTGCTCCTGCCCCAATCCTTTTCTCATTGAGAATTTAGGCAAGAGGGGGATGTGTTGAGATTTTGCCCATATTCCCAGATGGCTAGATTACCAGGGATTGCTAGGGGAGAATTCCCTAATGTGAGGTGAATTGTATATTGGTTGAACCTGATTTTGGAGTAACTATGTTTGGGAGATTTTAGGTTATTCGCCTGGTCAAATCCATTAGGGATTAATACATATGGATGCTTAAGATCTTGTCAGGCAGAGTTGTCAACAAAATAGGGCATCTGATAGTTAATTAACTATCAGGTGTATCAATTGGGATCAGTTGGGTTTCATCACTGAATGATTGAAAATTTAAGGAGTAAGTTGTGAGGTGAGTGATGCCACCTGCAACTAGCATGTTGATCAATTGGTTTGCAACCTGCCTTAATAGGTAACAAGTTCCATTAACTAAGCAGGTCACTTGCTAAATATGTTTGGTTTGCTTAGATTGGGAGGAAAATGTTAGAGACACATTTTCTGACTCTTTCCATTTTAGGTCTCAAAGATGTCCAATGATGGAATCCTAGCCAGAATAGGGATGACCATTGCTGCTAAGACAAGGATGGGTACTTTAATGGCAACAGCTGTTGTTTCATCAAGGAGGTGCCAACTGAGGGTTGGGCACCAAATTCTCCACTATTAATTCCCTAAAGAATTCACTAATAAAGATCATCATCAATTGGAAAATCATCAATTACCAAATCACTTTTACTAGAGTATTAGCTTAGTAAACTTTATCTGAATCCATTTCAAGTTCTATTCTTTCTCAAGGATATTATTGCTGTGTGCAATAATTGGGAGACTCTTTAAGATAAAGAGTAAGGATTTTAGTGGCAATCTAAAGAAGAAACTGAATTAAATTGTGGATTGTTTCTGACAGTGTGTCAAACCAGAGAAACCATAAACAGGGATATGAGCATAGATCAAATTAGGTGTACAAGGGAATGAATCCCTATTCAGGACATTATAAGTATTTTAAGAGAAAATACTGGCTGAGCATTAGACCAAAATCTAATACTTTAATTCAACTACAGATAGTAGTTGCATACTATTATCAACAATTATATCAATTACTATCATACAACAAAGAGAATTGCACAAAACCCAAACCTGTGCAAGTGTTATATTTATAGGGGTTATTGGCCAAGAATAATCTAAAAACCTATAAATTTTTACAGATATATAATAAGTTAGCATTATCTAATAATATTATTTCCCCTATCAAATTACCAACAATTTAGGTATAATCAACCATTTAATAATGATCATTCTGAGATGGCTTCTATATAAATGTGTCCCAATATCTTTAGACAACCCCAGTAGGTTAATCTTCACAAGCTATTGGATATGCTTAGGTAATGGGACAAATACCCAATTTACAGCAGGCCACATTGCCCATGCTAACCTACAAGTTTCTGCTATAAAAACATTACCAATGATTAAGTAATTGCACCAACAACCTATATCAATTGGTGACAGCCCTATAGTTTATATAAGGATTTAATTTTGACTATTAAGCTAACAACCAAACTCAAATCTAAACATATTCAGAAATCTGCTAACAAGCCATTAAGTGGCATCAAGATCAGATTGAATCTCAATAATGATACTTGACTGATGATATAGAAGAAATTTCTGATCAATAACTATTGATTATTTAGCATACCAATAAAATTTAATATCCATTATTGTTACTTATCAACGATTTAACCAAAGTAGGATTAAAAGATTAAAAATAGATGTCTATTGCAGCTGGATAATGTGAGCATACAAATATTTAACCAGCTGGTAAGGTATAGATTGAAACAGATGCAAATATCTGACAAAGGTATCTGATAGCATTACTTTTACATGACTATATGCAAAAGAAATTTTTGTAAATAAACACAAGGAATTTAACTAAAACTAATAACTTTGAATAACACAGCTATACCTATTCAGCAATGATGACCCTAGTCACTAAATGAATATAACTTCAAGTGGAGTACATCAAGTTAACTTGAATTTAGTCTCTTGTACTCTATTTAGGCACACCGGTGGAACAATCTTATAATAAATATTGATACCATCATAGATCTAAAAAATATATATCCTTGAACAGAAATCTTGATTACTATAAGGCATCGATGCTTCACACTTACTATACTATATTCACAAGGCATATTAGAGAGGGTTCTGATATCAGTTCTCTTCTCTTATGTTGCATCTAGTGATGATCTATACTAAAATAATATGATCACAACTTCACATCTTTATTTTAAATTTTTATGAGATGATCTGTAATGAACTGCTTGTAGCTGCAGATTGTATGATTTTATATCGTTGCATGCTAACCATAACTAAGCTTAAAATCTTATTGTGGTCTTATTTAAGCTCAGCTAAGCTTTAGGATGATGAGATAATTATTTTTTGAGTAAAGAAATAGAAAGCTTAGATTTAAGGTAATTTAAAACTATTTTCAGTTACACGTGATTTTTTTACCCTAAAGTTTACATTGATGGTAAAAACAGCAGTATAGCTGTGAGAGATACATACATGAACCATCTTTATTCAGAATGACTTCTGAAGTTGGAACACAATGATTAACTATTAGTTAAGATGCAGGTAGATCAATAAATTTTCCCAGTCAACATAAAGGATATTTAACCTTAAAAATTTAATTCTAAAGCCTGAGTCATCCTTAATCCTATAAGTTGGTCAGCCTTTTTAAGGTGCTTCAATAAACTATAATAAGAAGGTACAAAATATAGCCATCTAGTATTTAGATAACTTGTTCGTTGATAAGTAAGCATCTAAAAGCCAAAGACTAGTAATCCTGGAGCCAACGTATAAAAAGTAGATCAACCTTAAGACAGTTTAAAATTGCTTATGTATACTAGACTAATAAAATATAAGACCATAGTAAAAAACTGTCGGATTCAATTTGATCTTTAGCTAGCTTATAAGTTTAGTCAAAACTGAAGCCGTGCAGCAAGTTTAAAATTTTAGCTCACAAAATAAAAAAGGTAAAGATGGAAAATCAACAGTGACAAGGAAGTAGATAAGGCTTAATGCTACATCTAACTAAAAGCAATATAAAAATTCACTTAGGCAAGTCTACATTCTCGGACGATTTGTCTATGCATGCAACATGATTTATTTATTTGAGGTGGGATGACCTGGGGACCATACTGCACCTATTAATGGGAAAATTGGAAAGTTGAAATCAATGGGAAAGGTGGATAAACCCCGGTAAACCTCCACACGCAGCATTCTGATAGGCCAGCGTGCAACATAATTCAAGAAGGAACCTTTTATCTAAGCTTAGGTAAAGCAATGGATCACACCTTCAGTTAAGATGGAGCACATTTTTACCCGCTTATCATAAACCTCACAACTTTGACTTTGAGATATGTTGGTATAGCAAATTTAATACCGCTCTGTAGGTACTAGCATTAATTCCACACTTACAGTTTATATTAATTATGACAAGAGTTCTTAACCGCTCAAATCGATGATTTTGGTTAGAATTGAACCGATTTTTTTATTTCCAACCATTGGCCCATCGAAAGGGCAGATGATAGGCCTTATAATTGAAGTGGAATAGCTATATACTTCCTGGCGCTAGTTTATAATTTAAATTGTAGGGTTAATTAACTGAACAAGTTTTTGGGCATAGAGGCTTTTAACACAATACAGATTCGTTCGGTCAAGATGAAGATTGTTTTCAAGGCTTAGATAACAGTCGCCCTTCCTAAACTTAATTTGATTTTCGCTTAGACTACTTTACAGATTTGACTCAAGGAGCATCCCAAATTGTTATGGACATTGTAGATCCATCAATGCAAATCCTTAATTTTAGGCGCGCTAAGTATAATAGTTTCAGGGGCAGGTTACTCCAGGACGATACTGGAGCCTTTTGCCAAGTCGTTGACAATATCATATAGAAGAAACAACGCAGCGCGGACCCGAGGGTGAGCGGTGAGAGAGCGAACCTGGTGAAATGAGGTTGCAACAGCAAACAGCCTACCTGGGCGCCAAACGCCTGAACATCCAACAGAACCTGGCGACGAATCTTGGCCTCATCAGTGACCTCAACAGGTTTGGCATTGCGTTTGAGCTGGCCGAGGATCTCTTCGGTGCGCTTGAGAGAATTTAAGAGCCCTTGGATCATCTCACCGTAACTAGTCATCAGCTAAGCGCGTCCAGCTTACCTTTGGATCATTTGGATGAGGCACGCGTCAATCCAATCTTGACGCGTGTCTTGCGAGACGTGGTCGAAGGTTGGCTCGGATTTCAACTTATGCAGGTGAGTAAACGCACTCACCACGTAGGGCGAAAAGGCGGTTGGAAGCTAAAGGTTAATGGAGTATGGCCAAGCTACCGGTTGGTTGGTATGGCGATAGGCTAGCGGAACCGAGTCGACGTTGTGAAGTTTCTCCTCGGCAAACTTTTGGAGGCAACTGACCAAAGCTTCAGCATTGGCGCGATTCTGACTTTGCAGCTGACTTAGGCTGAGCTGAACAGCATCGTTGATTGACGCCACTTCAAATTGAGCCACTTTGGGCTGAATGAAATTGGTGAAGGTACGCTCAAACACCTCTCTAAAGCGGAGTCCATCTTGCCACAGCTTCAGCCATAACTCCCAATCAAACTCATCAACCAAACTACGCTGCCAGTTCAAAAAGCGAGCGATGAGCTGCAGGCTCAACTTCCAGAATCGGTGGGCAAGGGCCGAAACATAGATACCTTCGGACCAGCACTGGACGAGGGCGTGCAGGGTAACGTACGGGGTAAGATATGTAAACCCATCAGCCCCTAGCACATCAAGTGGCATGGCTTTCATGTCCTTGGCCTGCAGCCGGGGGTCTTTAGAGAGCTGAGGCGGATAGGACAACTCGAGCTTTGAAATCAGCTGCTTGGCCCGGAGGCGAAAGTAGACGTTGAGGGGCCACCGCTTCATGAAATCGCGGTAGGCGCTCGACTCACGAAACTTCTTCACTGCCCCAAGCTCAGGAAACAACTCCTCAAATCTCCTGAGGAAGTTGACGGTACTGGAGTAGTTCTAAACATTATATCCTTGCCTCGCTAAGCAATACCTGGAAGAAGGCGTCGGGGTCGGCGGCAGCAAACACCTGATAATGGCGGGCCGCCAATCGGGAAAGCGCTCCCAAAATGGCGGGAAACACTGCGTTCGTTAGCAGATTCGACCTGACTTGGCAAAGATAATGATCCAGCTTCAAGATAGGCCCACATCGCTCGTTTAGAAATGCAAGCGTTTCATCATAGATGCGTCGAAGATCTGCGCGCTTGGGATCAGTCGCCCCCCGCAAGATCTGTTCGATAGCGGGCGTGACCACCCGACTCGCAAACTGCCCTTCGCAGATGGCGGCGTGGCCCAGAAGATCGTACGCCCGAAAACATTGCGCCAGTGCCACAAGGTCGTCCTCTTGTTTGAACACGATCACTCGATCCAGGCATTGCGTAAAGTGAACCTCAGCCTGCTTGAGAATGCAGTTCCCGATCGCCTCAACCCTCTGTCGTTTAGAAACCATCACAAAACATGCCCCTACTTGGCTCAACGTCGTCAGCAGCGCTAGGCCCTTTCCCTGTCCAAGTAACAACCGCAGTTGCGAATACTCTACCGCAGCCCGCTCAATAAATTTGGCATCGCCCCTAAAAACTTAGAAAGGATTTTAAAAGCACCCTACTGCGTCGCTTCATTTGTCTGATTCTTTTCCAGAATGATATCCCCTTCAGAAGAAGCAATCCCGACTAGCCTCTCCATTTTAGAAACGAGCGCCGTGACTCTTATCATGAGCTGCAAGAGCTTCTGAACCCATTCGTCAAGTCAAGCCCCCAAACTAGTACCTTCTTCTCGCGGAGGCCAGCCCGGATGGCTAGCTGGTTATCCAGTCCCGACTGTTCGATAGCAATCGAGTTAAGGAATTGCTAAAAGGATACAGTCAAGATAAAAGAGCAGCAAAAACCTTCATAAAAGAAACTTAGGTTTGATGCAAAAATTGAAAAAAACGCAAGTTGAAGGGAGATTAACTAGTTAAGGATAAAAGTGAAGCCATAAAACAGAGTATTATCACAACAGCAACGACTGGAAACTCAAAAGTTGCAGGATAGTAAAGTCTAACCAAAGCCGCGCTAAAAAGAGATGGTGTCACGCCTTTCAAACAAACAGAAAAATCAAATTTTAATTACCCCGTTTATGAACAGAAAGTAAAGCCTATGCCTTACAACTATATTTGGCTTGGGAGATTTTTAAAGCAATACTTCGTTGTGAAAAGAATGCAAGTACGAAAAACGTATCCGGGATAGCCTAAAATGTAACTAAGTTTATAAAGATGATTGATTTAAGCTTCCGCTGGGTGGAAACCCTACAAAAAGTGCTAACAAAGGTCAGGGAAATATCCAAGCAAACTATTAATTTATAATTGTTGAACCCATCGAAAACGCTCAGTAGTAACGAAGTATACAGTTTTCCACCCCCGGCTCTATAAAACTGTCGTATTCAAGCCAAGGCTATCAAAATCGGGCAAATGATTTGACCTATACAGCTTGCCCAAAAGCAGATATCAAAGCGTAAATGTTTACAAAGTTATTGTCGCGAAACTAAAGTAGCATACCTCAATTTCATCAACAGATCTCTCAACGAAGCCTAAAACACCCTTCATCCGCACATCACACCCGTCTAACCTAAAACAAGCTTCTATAATCGCCTCGGCATTCGAATTCAGTTCCAAGTCCAAAGCTTGGCCAAGTGTAATAAATAGATCATGAAGGTCGGTGCTAAGCTTGGTCAAGCCGTAGTTGGGCCTCAACTGCACAAATTCATCCAAAGAAAACTGGCCACCAAGGTTACTATACTTCAACGTTTTGGCGACCGCAATGTGGGTGAAATGGGACCCGTAGTTTGAACCAGGCTTCAATTGCTTAGCGGAGTGGGATGGGGTCGTCCTTGTAAGGGGAGTGGAAGTTCTTGGTTGATTAAGTTGAGTGCCGCCAGATCCTTCTTCACTTCCTCCAACTTCAACGCTTTCTTGAGGATGAGTTACAGTTGCCATAACGTTGGACATTAAGTTGCCTTGATTTAAAATTTTAACCAAGTTTTCCCTAAGCTCCCAGCCTTCCGATAGATGAAGTTGGAGTGCCACTTTCGGTATGATCGTTTCTAATTGAAACTATTGGTTAAAGTTTGAACGTGAGCAGCGAATTAGATAAATATGTGTCGTCTCGTAGCTACTCAGCAGATATTACTGTCGGGAAGTTCGTGATTCGCCATTTCAAGGAACGCGATTGGGGCACTTCGCGTATATTTGTCTTGCTGCAAATCACTCTACGACTGGGTTGCAAGCATTTTAACAGTTCGTCGCCATAACACCCAAATATGGGTGACGAATGTGTTAACGATCAATACGTAGGTTTAGCATCGCTAATAGTAATTTCAAATATGATGTTTAAAATGAAATCGAAGTGGTAAAAAACCACCTAAACCCACCATTAGAGCCCAGAAGCAGTCGTAAGAAAAAGGCACGCAAACTGAAATTCCTAGCTGCGTGGGTAGAGGTTTTAGATTAGATACAAAATAAAAATATTAAAAAATTCACAATATACTATACTTTTTAACCGACTTTGAAAAAGGAGGTTATCAATTCGACCTATATGTATGTTTTTTCATTTTTTCTGTTTGTTCGCGCATAACTCTGAAAATACTGGACCAATTTGGATGATCATCTTCTTCAAAAATAGAGGATGCTCCAACTTAGGTCCCAGTTTACTCTTGTAAGTATTGGGAAGTATCTGCCCATTAATTTAGTAAATACTAGCGGAGTTTCCCGTGCTTCCTACGGTGTCTAGAATTTCAGGTGATTCGAATTGATTAAGTTAGACTTTTATTCCAGTTAAGCAAAAACCACTCGGCCAAATCTAATTGCTCAATCGAAGCAACCAAAAACCACCAACCACTCAGCTAAAACTAACTGAACTTATCAAATCAACCAATAACTAATCACCCCAAAGCTAAACTGCATCCTATCGAATCGACCAAAAACCATCAACCACTCGGCCAAATAAAATAAATCTACCAAATCAATCAGACACCACTAAACTGCTGCCCAAAACATCTCTATATTTAAAATCATTGTGTACGTGACATGTCTTCCAAACTACTAAATCAACCTCTACTTAACTTGCCAAAAATATTAATTAATTAGGGGAACCAAATTAGACAGATTTATTTAGATCATATAAAACTAACATCAAGATTCCCGTGCTTTGCTATGGTGTTTAAAGTTTATCAGATGATCCATATTGATAAACCACCAAACCGCTTAGCTAAAACCATTAAATATACCAAATCAACCAATCACCAACTGCTTCGTATTCGTAAAACAAACCTAAACTTATCGAAACAACCAAAACCACCAACTATTTACCAAAACCAATTAACTTATCATATCAACCAATCACTAACTGCATTATTAAAACTGTTAAGCTTATTAATCAACCCAAAACCACCAACCGCTTGCCAAAACCTTTTAAGTATCGAATCAACCGAATATCAAACTGCTCAGGCGTAACAATATACTGAATGCCATCGAAAACATATAGGGGTTTCATTACATATAAAACTTTTTATTTTGCTATAAAAATAATAATTTACTTATTTTTTGTCATTAGAGGGATAATCTTCAAAATGGCATATCAAACATTAATTTTGATATAGTATTAAGGGAGATATTTCACACTGACAAAAAAACACCTTTGAGAAATAATATATAGAGATAATTCACCAAATTGCTTAACTGAAACTAATCAAGTTTGATAAGTTCAATCTATTTGGGTGAGTAGGTGAGAATCATCGAATATTATCGAATAATTCACCAAATTGCTCACCAAAACTAAATAAAAATCAGTCATTTTAAGTAGATTAATTAAATTCAGGATAACCAGCTCACCAGCCACAAGGGCAACAGCGAAGCTGTTAGTCCAAGTGGCTCAAGCATATACTGGCACAGCCTTTAGGCTATATTAGTAGAGCTCATTGTCAGACAATCTCCTTCTCAATTTAAGAAAAAGAATATTGGAGGTACGAGTGCCCCCGAATCTGCTACCATGATTGGCCCATCACCTGCCCAATCTTCAAATAATATTGTGGATATCAATAATATGAGTACCCGCATCAAAAAGACCTTGGCAGATTCTTGGTGGAATCCTAACTATTGGAAAAATATGGCTTATAATAAAAAATAGCTTAAAAAGGTAATAACTAATAATAGGATTACTCTGACTTCTCAGCTAAATTTGGAATATTTGTCACCACACGGGTTTGATCACCTCTGAGGTGAGAAGATATTACTTGATGATAGGGTAAAAATTAACCAATCATTATCATGCAAGTCTGACCACTGCTGAGGTGAGAAGATTTTACTCGATGATGATAGGGTAAAAATTAACCAATCATTACCATACAAGTCTGACCACCGCTGAGGTGAGAAGATTTTACTCAACAATGATAGGGTACTAATTAACCAATCATTACCACATGAGTCTGACTACCATCAAGGTGAGAAGATTTTACTTGCTGGTGATTGGATACAATTCATCAAATTGTTACCACATGGGTCAGTTTAGCCTCAAAATATTTATCTTTAATCTGATAGGCTGAAAGCCTATATTTCCTAATTTGGATGACTCAGCTTTATATATTTTTGCCTCAAATACCCATTCTCAAAATTTGAACTATTTTAAATAGGAAATACTAGTATCAAAAAAAGGACCTTTTCTTTGGGTTTTCCCTGCTTATATAATAAAAAACTTTAACAAAGCGCTATTTATTACTTTTATTAAAAAAAGTAAATTTCTCACTTTAATAAATTATTTGTGGCATCCATTGGTGGATCCCACACTCATAAACCTGAGAAATGCTGGGTAACTCCATTTTTTCAAGATTCTTAGTATAAAAGCTAAAAATAGATAGAATTATTCAGTTTTAAAGGAGCTGGATGAAATTTAATCATTGAGCTTCACTACCATAACAGGGATAGATTATGGGTATAATAATTATCAACCCAAGCAATGCTGGGTAAATTAGCTAGTATATCAATATGTATACATTATTTTACAATAATATTGAAATTGGCATTTCAAAAAATCTCTATGCATCTTAATAATCCAACATCCAAGCCTCATATACATAAAAACTTTTTTAACATAATTTTTAAATTTAAATTTATTGCAGGGAAGGCTGACCATGGGACGGACACTTCCGAATATGACTCAGGAAAGATAAACTTAGTACCAGGGGAGGCACCCCAGAGAAGCGATGCTATCTCTTGTTGCCAGTGGGAATGCCACTTATGGGGAGGGGGAGGAATGTGTGAAGGGGCCGTAGCCACTATTGAGCACATGTAGAGGAAGGGGTCTGAAGTGATGAACCAGACTGGGAACCAGGAGGAGACCAGCTGTTGGTGACGCGGTGGGAGATATCCAAACATCCATGCTTGAAAGTGGTCCAACAAATGAGACCAGAATCTGTGGACAGCTTCTGGGAGGGTGGGGATGGAGCCAGCGATGGCATCCAAGACAATCGTGTGGATAGTCCACATGGCGATTGCAACCACCAGAGCATGGAGGGAGGGTGGAAGGGGGAGGCCATTGATGAAGCAAACATCTCTTGACAAACTGAAGGGATGCGTTTGATCCTGGCAAAGCAGACGTTGAACCTCGCGCCATATCGCTTTAGAGGTAGGGCACTTCTCCAGGTGGTGGAACAGAGTTCCATACTGGCCACACATGAAGCAGGATGAGTGTAAAGTGTTAGAGCACTCAGCCATATCATACACTTGCCTCAGACAGCGCCACATATGGGAACGGACTTGAGGCTGCAACAGAGGATGGTGTGCATATTTCCAGATAGTCTTTTGGGTCTCAGTGGAATAAGGGATGTCCATCATGTCCAGGTAGTCCACCCTGGATAGGATAAGGGTATGTGTGGGGTGTGTGGGATCATGTGAATCTGTGAATCTGACTAAGAGTAGGTACCAGTAGGTACCGACTAAGAGTAGGTATGTCAGGACTAGGGTTCGTGTTGCTTTCAAGAGATCCAAAGGAGAGATCCAAGAAGTGATCTAGGATGGTATCATCAGAACAGAAACTTAGAGCAGAAACTTAGATTTGAAAAGAAAGTTAGAACAGAAACTTAGGCTCAGGATTAGGGTCAAATCAAACGCGTATAGGACAAGGGTATGTGGGGGTGTGAGAGAACATGTATAAGAAGGATCTGACCTCCCTCTGACCTCCATAAGGTATGTCAGGACTAGGGTTCGTGTTGCTTTCAAGAGATCCAAAGGAGAGATCCAAGAAGTGATCTAGGATGGTATCATCAGAACAGAAACTTAGAACAGAAACTTAGATTTGAAAAGAAAGTTAGAACAGAAACTTAGGCTCAGGATTAGGGTCAAATCAAACGCGTATAGGACAAGGGTATGTGGGGGTGTGAGAGAACATGTATAAGAAGGATCTGACCTCCCTCTGACCTCCATAAGGTATGTCAGGACTAGGGTTCGTGTTGCTTTCAAGAGATCCAAAGGAGAGATCCAAGAAGTGATCTAGGATGGTATCATCAGAACAGAAACTTAGAACAGAAACTTAGATTTGAAAAGAAAGTTAGAACAGAAACTTAGGCTCAGGATTAGGGTCAAATCAAACGCGTATAGGACAAGGGTATGTGGGGGTGTGAGAGAACATGTATAAGAAGGATCTGACCTCCCTCTGACCTCCATAAGGTATGTCAGGACTAGGGTTCGTGTTGCTTTCAAGAGATCCAAAGGAGAGATCCAAGAAGTGATCTAGGATGGTATCATCAGAACAGAAACTTAGAACAGAAACTTAGATTTGAAAAGAAAGTTAGAACAGAAACTTAGGCTCAGGATTAGGGTCAAATCAAACGCGTATAGGACAGGGTATGGGGGGTGAGAGAACATGTATAAGAAGGATCTGACCTCCCTCTGACCTCCATAAGGTATGTCAGGACAAGGGTTAAGGTAATAATAGGGGGCACACACATAGGACAAGGGTATGGGGGGTCCTAAGGGATCTGACCTCCCTCTGACCTCCATAAGGTATGTCAGGACTAGGGTTCGTGTTGCTTTCAAGAGATCCAAAGGAGAGATCCAAGAAGTGATCTAGGATGGTATCATCAGAACAGAAACTTAGAACAGAAACTTAGATTTGAAAAGAAAGTTAGAACAGAAACTTAGGCTCAGGATTAGGGTCAAATCAAACGCGTATAG
>JAKSZP010003442.1:0-29211 GCA_022478985.1 Massospora cicadina | reverse complement strand
CAATCAGTACACCTGATAGTTAATTACTATCAGATGCCCCTATTTCATCAGCCGCTCTGCCCAATGAGATATTAGGTAGTCATCCGGATCAATCCCCAACAGATATGACCTGATGAATATCCCAAAATCCCCTGAACGTAGTTCCTCCAAAATCTGGGCCAACCAATTTCTGATTCACTTCGCTTTAGGGAATTTTCCCTTAGAAACACCAGGTAATCTAGCAGGCTGGGAATATGGGCAAAAATCCCAACATCACCTTACCCTACTTGTTCCCAACTATCATGCCAAGTTCCCTTAAGGCGAACCCAAATATCTCAACAGCCCATAAATATATATAAATCTATATTAATAATGTTACCTTCAGCTCTCCTAGCTATTTTCACTAGTTATTATTTTTCCTGTGTTTACAGACCTTGCCTGTTCAAAGCAGAGTTGCCTCAATGACGAATTTCCGTTGAGAAATTTCCTTAGGGAACTTACCCTAGAGATTCTTCTGGAACTGCATTCAGTTAATAATTGAAAAGCCTTCAAAGGCCCTGACCTTCATATAGGAAAATGAAGTCCTACAGTTGCATAACTCCTTTATCTGCATGGGTTCAAATAACCCTTAATAGAAATGAGGGTGCAATTTTTATACCCTTTAGTGGATAAATTGATTTGCCAATATTAACTAGCAAGATCCATTGCAAAAAAATAATGAGTTCATCATTAAGCGTTAAGAATCATCCCAATGAGGTAAAGGATAATTATCTCTTTTAGTTAAGAAATTTATTTAGTGATAATCCATAACCACTCGGTGCCTGCCATCCTTTTTGTGAATTAATAAAAGCGGAGAAACCCACATTCTTTTGGAGGCATGAGTATCTCATCTTCTAACAATTGCTTTTTTCTAAAGCTACTTGACCTTCCTCAACTTCTAATTTTCTGGTAGGTTCAAGATTTGAATAAGTGGTGACATCAGTTTTGACTTGGCGAATTACTTCTGAAATTTTTATGTAATCACCTTGTCCTTTTGTAAGACATCACTATATTTCTCAAGTAGGGCTTCTAAATTCTGGCGTTAATTGGGGATGAGGTTGTCTCCAATTTTACTTTCAACCAGAGCTATTGTGGGTAGGGTATCTAATCTTATTTTTTGTAGGGAACAAAACTGCTCATATTGTGGTATTTATAATAGGAAATAGTTTGCGCAGTTGATGAGGGCATATTGAGGAGCTTAGATGGTCTGGTTCATTAGAATTTTTAATAAAATGGAGATAAATCTCCCTTATGTGGGGTCTAAAATTCCAGGACAGGTCAACGCTTCTTTGATGGAATAATTAGGGTGTTTATATAACTTCAAACTTAGTTAGAAGAAATGTGAATTTTAATTCCCAAATCCACAATAACTTGAGAGCAAGGTGTTATACTAATGAGATGGGGATGTATAAAGGTATTCTATCTTTGGCACCCACAGCCTCAGGCGGTAACTTTGTTTTAGCTTCCAAGTTTTGGTATTCTACTTTGCACATAAAAGTTTAATATTCAAAAAACATGTTCGTTTTTTGGGCCCTTTATTTTTGATCAGGAAATCGAATATTAATAATATCTGATATCCCAAGAGTGTTAGATATTCATCTTTACTATTAATAATGCAATTGAACTCCCTTATTAATTGTACTTTGATAAGCAGCTCCTAGTTACTATTTTTTTATTCTATAGCAGGAGCCTTAATCAACAGTTTTCCAAATTGAAGGGTAAAGCAGAATGCAGGCCTAATGATGAATAGAAACCCCGACTATACCTTCTTATGCCACATGCCGCTGATGTCCAAACTCCTATGATATCTGCCATGGTCCGCCAGCTAAAGTGGGCGCCGGAAATTAAAGTTTCCCCAAAGCTTCCTTACCATATGATATGTCTTCCTAAGCTAATAATTTAGGGCTATATTATAATTTTCATTATGATAATCCCTTTTCTTGGATCATTCACAGATAAAGATGTGTGGCAGCTCCCCCTTTTGGGTTGAGCAACACTAGTGCTAAAAAAAGTTAAATCAGGATAATTCCTGAAGGCTTTAGTAAACTGATAACCTATTATTCCATATTCAGCTTCATGAATCAATTCCAGAGCCATTTTATTTTTTTGGATAAGTTGGGAGTAATAATGTTAACCTAGGAGCTGGTATTAAATATAGCCAGGACTTTAACATTCTAAACGACCATCTCTACTCATCAAAAAAAGACCTGAATGATAATTAATGGCTCATAATTATCAGTAGGGAATTGTAGTGAGGTGAGCGAAGGATTCAGTTTTGGTCAGGCTCATTTATTGTCAACTTGTTGGAAAGTTTTGTTGGTTAATACTTGGCTCTCGCTAGAGGAGCTGACTGTAAGGTTGCTATTAGGTAACTGAACTTTGTATGAACAGGATAGTTTAAGGTCTTTATTGCCTTGGATAGTAAGATCCACATTGATTTTGGAAGGAGCAGCTAATATGAAGTAACATGAGATACTAATCATATAATGGGATGGTAGAGGCGCTAAAATTTGTCATCAGAGGGGGCCTCTTGCCTTATGTTAACTGATCTTGTGCTGCTTTATAGCAAAAAAGATGACGGCATAGATTTGCAGTATGTGTGTTTCCTTTACAAAAGGAGCAACGTAAGTTGGAGGTGAGAGAATCAGGAATCATTTCTGCTAAACCTGAGACTGTGACTTATTGATAGTACCATGTAACCTGGGAGGTTTAATCAGGTTAGCAGGAATCTCCATAATGGTCTTATTAATATGAAGGAGTGATGTAAGGCGAGGCTTAAACGCTATTAGGAAGGGTTGGACGTCAGGAATGGTTTTGAAGGCCAATAAAGAAGCGTAGATAGCTTCATATAGCTTATGGAGTTTTCCATTAACTAGATTCTGAGCCTTGGGATAAAACTTTTGGGTGAACTCAATTTAGGATTCTCCCCAGTTAAATCTGATTCCCATAAATTCCTGTTTCTGGTTATCTATGGTTAAGTCACACCTAAACTCCCAAATCAGAGCAATTTGGCCCTATCCCAGGTGCAACAGGTCATTAATTAGATAACCATTATATCATGTGCTAGGTGTCTAAGGCAGTTGGTCAATTGTACGAGCCATTGATGATCAGTAACTTCCTCTATTTCACTTTCTTAATATTACAAGAAGGTGAAGATGCTCCCTTCCACAGGACATACTTTTCCTTAATGGAAGGTTTAGACGTCTTACTGGGAGGGTAAGGTTAATGCCCAAACAACGTGGACTGACTTTTGAAGCGGACCTTTTGATGAAAAGGAAACAGCATCTCAAATATTCTTAACTAATGAGGGCCTTATGCATCCTCAAAGGTTGTTTACAGCTTTGACAACTGAATCTAATTGCTCTTGAGTGGCCTGAAGTGCCATTTTATGGTGAATAGCTGGGTCAGCTGTTTTACTTCAGTTTGTATACTGGTCAAAGCATCCCAAAGCTCAAGTTGAAAGTGATTAGTGGCAAGCACTTGCTGTTCCAACCCTCATATTTAAAATAGTAGGGTAATCAAAACTTTATTCATTTATAAAAATAATTCTGCTGGGGACTCAGGATGACCTGTCAGGGAGCATCAATTTTGTCATGATGAAGGGGAAATATTCCACACATATGAATAAAGCCAGAAAACTGAAGCCCCAGGTGAAAGAATGTCAGAAGTTATACTTTAATATCTTATTTGAGGTGGGCTGACCTTGGGACAAATATACCACGCTGATATAAGGGATAGGGAGTAGGGAGCGAAAATATAGGAGTGGAGGACAATACCCAAGTACTGGGGGTAAGCCTTTATGCATTTGCTCTGATAGGCCAGGATTACATGATCTAACTTCACTAATTCGCTTGGTTGGACCAAGGCATAGTGCGCGAATCCACATGTATTGCTATCCTCTTGGCACAGAAACACAATTTCTTCCATGATAAGGTTTGAACCCATATCATGAAGAGAAATAGAGGGATGCTCATCCCGCTATGAAAGCACCCCCTGTTATACTTTAATATAAAAAAATAAAGTTTTCAGTTAAGGTGAAAAATATTTTATTTATAAATTCTTGTATCTTACACTAATTTAGTAATACTGAACTTAATTTGTAAAATATAATCTACTATATATTTTCTCTTAAACTTTTCTCTCTCGTTGCAAACACTTTTGCAACATATTTAATTTAAGTCTAGGTAAGTTTAATATTCTCATCTAGGAGATTAGTATGCACCCAATGTTGGGAGCAGTTGGGCGAGCAAAGTTAAGGGCACAGATGCAGGCCCCACATCAACCAAGTTTTGTAAGCGCCCCATAGAAACCGGCGGCATAGATAAAATTAATAATAAAAAACAGCAGTTAACACTTCCCTGGAAAATTTTGCCTGGAAAGCACACTGCAACCAGTTCATCAATACGCCACACTCCCAACCACTATCATTGGTGGAACATGGGGTGCGTGTCTTCCTGGATATGCAACAAACGGCGCTTTGGGAGAAGTTTTGTGGAGATGTACACACACATTTACTTAATGCAGTGTAAACCACACCACACTCCATGCCTCGCAGTTGGCTGGATCTTGGATTTGAGAACAAAAAATGTGGTGTACAAATCACAAAAGTGCAGGTGGTGGTGGACCTCCCAGACAGTCAACGGGTAGTTAAAATGAAGCGCACTTTCTGGACTGAATCTAACCAAATTTTCGTTACCTTTGACTTCCTACCTACTACTTTCAAGCACACCATATTGGAGCACCACCTGAAGGCTGGGCTCACCAAATACATGGAAATCCAATCATTTGAGATGCAGCGCTTTATGCTCATGCTGGACCTGTTCACGGGCAAAGCAATTGCTGTTCTCACCCCATCCGTGGGGGTAGCAGAAGATTTGATCCAAATCCCTCACACCACTTTTGTGGAATTTGATGAACAAGAATCCTGCCCATTCCAGTTCAATGTGGATAGCGCGCCTCCTATCTTCACCTTCTGTTGTGCTTTTAGCCAAAAGGCCCATACCTGCCCCGCCAAGGAGGGCATTACTCAAACTGAAATAATCCTGGAAGCAATGTGCGGTGCAGAAGCCCACTATGAACTGGCAATAGACACCAACGCAGCCTTCCCATGGGACGCTCCAGGGTTCTACATTCAAGTGAAACCTGTGTCCCCGCAGGAGCATAAGAAGGCCAAGCAGGCCTGCAAGGCGGCAGCCAAGGTGGCAGCCACAACCGCATCAGTGATTCTGCCCGTCCAGACCCAGGAGGACATTGAATCATTTGCTGCAGAATCAGCTCACACTCATTCAAAATCAGATTGGGCCACCCAAGCTGACGACCTGATGGGTGAGTTGGATTCATCCACCCAATGCCACTAAGCCTCAAATGAAACCAAGTCACCCACCAATCTACCTTCTGAAATTTTGTCAACAGGTGATGGTGCACCTCAAGTGCACACTACACAAAAAACAAAACTATACAAGTGGGGAAATAAACAGAAGGCAATAGCCAACGTCAACCCCACCGCTAAAGCTACCCATAACAATCCTTACTCTGTAGCACAATATACCTGCGCTGCCACACAGCAACGTGCTGAAAAAGAGAAGGCTGAAGGGCATGGGTGCCCTTCCCCTCACACCCAAGGTGCGATGGGTGGAGCCTTTACTATAGGTACATTGAACATCACTGGACTTAAGGCCTCGCCATCCTAGGCTAGGAAACTGAAAATTAAAAACTAATTTACCTGTGGACATCCTGGCCATTCAGGAAGCCCACTGTCCGCACGGTGCAGAGGACACATGGGCAACCATGCTCCTCCCTTCCCTTTCCTTTTGGTCATCACACTGTGGGGCTTGTTCAAGTGACCCATAATTTCAAATTTATTTCATCAAAATTGTACCTCAACAGCCATGTCCTTGTTGTCACCTTTTCATGGGATGACAAAGTGCACGCTGTCATTAACATTTACATCCCAACCTGTGCACAAGATCGTCAGGAATTCTTCTTGCTGTCAATATCCTCCTGCTACCCCCTGACCCATTTGTTGTTGGCGACATAACCTGCTGGACCAACCCAGCCACTGACCGCTGGCCCTTGTCACCTACACCCCTGCAGGGCAATGTAGAACTTCGCGTTATAAAAGCTAAACTGGGGTTGTTTAATACTCTGCCACGTCATGCACCGCTACTCCCAAACATGTCTCGCCCCCATGTGCACAACAGCTAGCTGAGGTCTATGTCCCACATTGACCTTATTCTCACACCGTTAAAATTTCAATCCCAAGTTTCCCACTTTACAATAATAAAAATAAATTTATCCAACCACAGTATGGTATCAGTTTCTTTCTCTTTGTTTAATCAAGCAGCATAGGCGCAAAAGTGGTGCAAACTACGCCCAGCCGTGATCACGTCACCCAGGTTTTCCTCATGGGTGGACACTGAGACCTCGGCTCCAGAGTTTACCACACATCATTATGTGCAGACCCACTTTCCACATGGTCATCCTTCAAAGTGAACACCATCTGCCAGGCTTGGCACATCTCATCACGTCACTTGCAGGCTGCCTCAGCAGTTATTTTGCACACGCTGGCAGAAGTGAACCATCTAAATCCAATGTCCTAGCAGCAAGCTACAGCCCCTCTTGGGGTTGTAAGTGGGCAGAAGTGTCCGCTCGCCTCAACGCACTGGAAAGACAACACAAGCATCAGGTTTGAGTTCAATATAAAGCAAAGCATATAGCAGCGGGCAACATGTTCTCCGCTTACTTTTTTTGAAAATTCTTTGCACTGTGCCAGAGCTTGGCCTGCACACAGGTGCAGAGTCTAGACCACTCCATCGCAGAAAGTCCAGCTGAAGTGGCAATCAAAGTACAAAATTATTACTCTGAATTGTATCGCTCTGATCCACTTCAGCTGGCCGAAGTGGACAATTTTCTCAAAAGTGCACATATCTGCACCATTTCCCATTATCTGGAGTTGATGATTTTTATTTCTCTAGATGAACTCTGGTTTGCAGTTTGTGGTGCACTGTACAGGAAATGCCCAGGTCCAGACGGGATTCCTTATGAGTTCTATAAGAAATATTTCAGATATTTTTCCTCCTTGCTGCTTGCCTCAATGAACTAATGCCTTATGGAGATGCGCCTCCTCCCTGGAAGACAAGAGGCTTTCACAATAACGTTGTACAAGAAAGGGGATAAGCTGGATTTGGCTCTGGCGCCCCATTATACTTACTAACAAAGACAAATAAACTTTTCTCAAATATTATGGCTAATCGTCTAGGGGTAGTTGCCTCTGCTCTCATTTCCTCTGAGCAATTTTGTTTCATCCCCAAACGGTCTATTTGGGACAGCATACACAACGTGGCCAACGTCTGCCAAACCACAGCTTCTGGAGCACTTGTTTTTTAGACCAGCAGAAGACCTATGATAGAGTCAACTGGGATTACCTCAGAGCCTGCCTCCACAAGTTCCAACTCCCCTTTCGCTTCATTAATTGGGAAATGTTGCTCACGGAATCTGCCACAATGGCTGTGCGTGGCTCTGGCTTCTTCACGGATGTAGTTTTCCCTCAAAGGGGCCTACGCCAAGGGGATCCCCTTAGTCCAATCTTGTATAACTTCAGCCTTGACCCACTTCTTCGCAATGTAAATGCCAGCCTTACTGGTGTCCATGTGCAAGGCCAAGCACCAGTCAAGATGTTGGCATTTGCTGATGATTGTGTGGTTGAGGTTTCTAACAATCATTATGCACGCACGCTTGAAGCTAGTATCCAGGTTTACTCCTGGGTAAGTAATGCTGAAATTAACGCCTTTAAAACCGAAATTGTTCTTCTTTGGTCAGTATCAAGCCCAATGATCCTAAGCACCCCGTTTTCTACCTGCTTCAGCAAATTGCTCACATACCGCTTGCCCTGCCCACCCCACACCGCCCCGCTTGTGCTCCCCTTTGTGCCAAGCCCCACCGCAGGCCCAGTCCGCCATTTGGGGGTGTGGCTGGAGGCTGGAGGGTACGCCTCAATGGTGATGGAGCATCATATCCTAGACAACGTTATGAAACGCATAGCTTCAATCAAAGCCCGCCAGACATCCCTTACAGGCAGAGTCGTGCTAGCCAACTCTATTCTCCTTTCTAAAGTTTGGTTTAGGGCCCACTCCATCGCCTTTTCCCCTTATTTTTTCAATTCATTATACGCCTTTATGCAAGGGTGGCTTTGGTTAGGCCGCCCACCTCCAGTGCGCCTGGATGTCATGTTTGTCCCTCGCTATAGTGGTGGCATGGGCCTGCTCAACTATGAGGTCCACGCCGCCAAAATTCTTGGCACCTGTATCGCTGCAGTCACCAAACCAACGATCTCAGCCCAGCACTGGTCCCACGTGGCCTGGTCCAACTTCTCCCGCACCTTGGGCCTCAGCAATCCTACCCACCCCCATTCTCTTATAATGTATCTTGCCTCACACCCTTCTGCTGCGGGCCCACATGGGACGTCTCCCCACTTCAAAAGAATTCTCCTCTCCATGCAGAGCGCTGAGTGGAGAGTTCGTGTCAGTGGGCACACCGCCCAGAGGGGGCGCCCTGCTCCTTCATTCACCCAGGAAGTAAAAGTACAACTCATTCTGAATGGAGTGATATCCATGAGATCCCCTATCATAGCCAGGGGGACTACCTGGACATGTTGAACATCCTCTACTCCCTCAATACCCAGAAAGCCATTTGGAAGTACGCCTACCACCCTCTTCTGCAGCCACATATTCGTTCCCATGTGTGGCGCTTCTTGAAACGGGTATACCATACAGCTGAGAGCTCTAACGCTTTGCACTCATCTTGTGTCGTGTGTGGCCAGTATGGAACTTTGGTTCACCACCTGGAAGTGTGCCCTCCCTCAAAAGCGATCTGGCGTGAGGTTCAGCGTCTCTTTCGCCAGGATCAGAAACAGACCTTCGGCCTGTCTAAGGACATCTTTGCCTTGTCCTTGGTTTCTCCTATACCACCTTCCCTCCATGCCTTAGTGGTTGCAATCGTTATGTGGACTATCCACACGGTTGTCTTGGATGCTATCTCAGGCTCTACTACCACCCTCCAGGAAACCGTACGCCAGTTCCAGTCGCACCTTGTGGAAACTTTCATGCTTGGATGTTTATGTACCTACTACCCCATCGCCACCAGTTGGTCTCATCCTGGTTTCCGGTGTGGTTCATCTCTTCAGACTCCTTCCTGCATGAAAGGAGCAATAGTGGCGCAAGCCCCTACACACATAATCCCCCTTCCTTTTCTTGGCGTTCTCGCTGGAAACAGGAGATAGCGTTTCCTTCTCTGGGGTGCCCTTCTCTTGCTGATATGTGTCTTGTTAGTTTACTTTTCAAAAGTGTCCATCCCCTGGTCAGCCTTCCCCAAATAAAATTTAAAATTTAAAATAATTTTCTCTCAAACTAAAATATATAGTAGTATCAGGGAATTATTCTCCAAGCGCTTCCAAGCCAAGATCTATACTATTTAGCAAATAGGTCTTTAACAATTTTCAGGTCACTTCTGTCAAACAGATTTGATCGCCTTTTATATTTGGGTTGGATTCCATTGATGAGAGGTTTCTGTTGAGAAATATTCAATTGCATATATTGGGTTTGAACTCAAATATTAGGAGGCATTGAATATTATGTTGGGAATTATCCGTGACAATTGTTTCATCAAGATACTTAGTTTGGGTTTAAATTCCCATTGTCATATTGACTCAAATTCTTAGTTTGTGACAGAATCCTTACAGTTGTCATAAATATTTTCAGCATTCAGGAGATCTGGAATGGGAGCTCAGCGGGTAAGCCTAAAAAATAATAGCATATTTCTTCTAATTCCTTTAGAAACATTGCTAAAGTTGTTCTCAATGCAATTGAGATGAACAATGGGTAATGTTTGCTTTCAGATACTTTAGGTCGGTCAGCTTTAGAAGCAACTGACCCTAAGCTGACTGCCCTTTTCTCGTCTCAGCAAGGGAGGGTTTAAAAACACATATCCTCAGTGTGGTATTTCCTAGTGCAGTAATTGCATTTAAGCTTCTCATCATTATTGGCTTTGCTTCCTTCACAGTAAACATTCTGGGTTTTGTGGAAGCTTTTTGGGAGGTCTCTGGATTGTGTATATCAACCACATCAGGTAGAGCTTCCTTGATATCTAAGGCAGAATTAATGCATCCTTTGACAGATGTGACGTTCATTTCTAGGTCAGGATTTCTATGTTTACCAACAACATCGGCTATTGTATCGTCCAATATAAGCATTTTTAAGGTCATCAACGTTTGGGCCTTGATATAGAAGCAATCTACGAATTTGGCCAGGGTTTCATTTCAGCATAGCGCAATTCTCATAAAGGCTTGTCTCTTCATACTCAAGCTTTGCTTGGAATTAAATTATTTGATGTGCGATTCCATTTTTACTCCAGGTGTGAAAGTCATCCATATGAGGTACCATAACCTCTTAAGCCATACAGCTTAAACAAGATAAAATATGATTCTCTTTTTGATGATCAGTCACACCTTCCAACAAGGGTTTGTATACTTAGATAAAAGATGCTATACTCCCTTCGCCAGATATAAAATTGTATTTGAAGGTAAGTTTAAAGGTTGTGGCTTATTCACTTTGATCACTTTGGCAATCAAATATAAAATTTAATAAAAGTTAAGTTCAACTGACTTTTCCAGCACCAAACCTAGCTTATGTCAACCAGAACGAGGCCTGCTGCCCCCATATGGGCAGCAGTGCGCCGCCTACTGCATTCATTGGCCTCTGCCATAACGCCCCTGGGCTGGCTCAATTAGCTCTGAAAATAACTCAAATTTTTACGTCCCACCTAAGGACCTAGACCACTATTTCGCACACTCCCAGGCGGTGCTCACAAGCCCCTTGGTTCTCTCTCAGAGTAATCTATGTTTTGGCCTTCAAGTCAAGTATGTGAATTTCTTCCTTTAAACTAGTGCAGCCATCATTGAGATAGCCACAGCGGTATATAAGCCCACCAGTCTTATTGATTTCTTCCTCTTCAATGGCTACTTTGATATTGGCTTCTCATGTGAAGTCCACACCGTGGCGGCAGCATAGCTGCTATCAATTTACAAAAATACCCCAATATCAATGATTAGAAATTGCTTGCCAAATGAGGCCACACTGGTGGATCAATTCTCCAGCTGCCCTCTCACCTCTCCCCAAACGCCTCCGCCATGAGCTCAAGGAGGTATTGGAAGCCTACAGCGCCAATCTCATGCTGGATTTTGTGGTTCCAAATGTTATTGATCATCTTGCTGGGCCTTGCATATTTGCAATGATCCGCCCCTTCTGTTTCAACACCCACCTCACAATACCCTCCCGTGTCATAATCAGATCCACCCCTTATCATCCCTTCTGGGCATCCATCAAAAATACTGCGCCATTTACCCTATGTGTTTTACTTTTGACCATATAAAAAGCAAATGCCCCGCGCTTTCTACTGAAGTTGCGCCACTTTCCCTCTAAGTAAGCCTCGATTCTGATTCTAATATGGTTTTTTCTTGTGGATTGGTGCTCCCTTCCCCATTATCAACCTCTGCGGGTGCTACTCCTATCACTCCGCCTTGCATTGTTCTCAACTTCACGACCCATTTCTGAATAGAATATAGCTCATGTGCCAACGAAATTGCCATGGTCCACTGTGTACAGCCATTAAGCAGCTTCCACTCCACCAAATCCTGTCACTAGCCAAGCGCCAATTGTCTCAAATCCTTTTGAGGCTCTCAAATGGGATGATGATGCAGATTGCCCCTACAAAATTTATCCTAACTTCAACTAGTCAGAATTCTTCTTCTAACCCCCAATTCTACTCTTCACCACTGTTTCCATCCTTGAAACATCTCCCTCAATTTACAAAACAAATTCAACAAAAAGCTGTTAAATTCTGTTTCTGCCCTCATCAACTTCCTCCTCCACCAAGCCCTCCACATGGCAATTAAGCCACTTTGTGAAGGCTTCCCTTTTCTTATCTATGCCTATAATTTACCCAAGGATGCTAAATCTGATATCAGGGAACTAGCTTTTGCAGCTGGCTGCACGTGCATCGATGTGCAATATCCTTGCTATATGACCCCAAATAGCCCAAACCCACTTACAAACTAAATTCTTCAATTGTGTGTCCAACCTAATTAGCTTCAAAAAATTTTAACTCACCCAATAAAGCAAGGTGATTCACACCTCTGGCCTCCTTGATACAGAGAACCATCATCCTTTTCTCCTTCTGCTGCACACTGCTGATGCTCCCACCTCCTTTTATCTGCTTTCAGTAGCCACCTGAAGCTGGCATCAAATGAAAATCCACCATCTTATCTTCCCCTTCTAAAATGGATGCTTAAGCTAACGCTGTGGCACCATGCTAGGAATTTTTATTAATCCATCCATTTGTTTAGAACCCTGTAAATAAAGATGCGTGGAGGACCCACTTCCTGGTTTGGGCACCACTAGTACTAAAAAAAGGTTGTAGCTTCCAATCCAGTGATGACATGCTCTCTGAGAGCCTCGTATTCAGTAATTTTGATATGAGTGATGCTCTTTTCAACTTGATGTGAGAGTTTACGTATTTGACCCTGTATTAAATGATATGATGCTCCATTTTTCAGAGTAAATCTTGGTGTGACATTCAGTAGATTAAATCTACTTTAAATAACGACTTTTCATTCACAAAGATCTTAACATGGATATCTAGTCCATTTATTTTCTGAAAAGCAGATAAGCAGCAAGTTTACAGAAGTTTTTTCTCATTTAGTAATTATACCAATGCTCCAGTTCAAGTCTTTATTTCTCTTTGCATTCAGTTCTTTAGGGAGACTTGTTGTTTTTGATTTTTAACTCTTCAGTGAGACTGTTCCAGCGTTTCTCAGCTTTATTAAAGCGATGATAGAAGTGATTAATGTCTTCTCAACTAGGCGATTTGCCTCTTTTATTGCTCTCCAATTAGGTGAGTCACTTATTAATAGAATGAGTAGACACCTGAGTCACACGGGATGCCAGATCCTACTCAACACAAACCACTTTGTAAATCACATTTTTGTGGTACTGATTGATTCAGAGATTCAATGGGTCTCCAGTTTATATCTTTGTCTTAGAGCTTGCTCTAGCAAGTACTTGTGCAGCTAAACTGTTCTTCTATATTATGATGGCTATTTGAAGCTTGAGTCGCCATTTTACTATGCTAATCATTGTCTTGTCAGTGGATCTCTTGAGTAAGGCGTCAAGTAATATTTTCTTTTTATAAGACTCTGTGATGTCCTTTTAAGGAGTTTTTTAGCTTCCTCCACATACTTAATAACTTCGAAATTGTTGTCTCCATTTTGTATGGAGCTGAATGATATATGAACGGTTTCTTCAGTCAAATGCCGGATGTCTTCTATACTTTGTGAGGCAAAAATTATATACCTGTTAATAGGCATCCATAATGCCTCTTGGGTATCGATATGATGATGGAGCTTCTTGTTATGGACTCCTATTTATGTACAATATTCTAAAGTGCTGGGTGTATGAATCGCATGATATAGTGAGATAGATTTTACACTTGAGCTGTATGTCTCTGTAATAACATTTGAATTATATAGGTCATGAGAGTCCTGTCCATGGCGGATGCCCTTTTGCAGCTGGTTCTTTATCCTAGATAATGACTCCACAAAGTAATTCTCAAACTTCTTCATTAGAAATCCATGTTATATTACAAGACTGGGAATCTCCATTGGACTTTATTCAACTTCTTAAAATGTGATTATGTGTAAACTTCCTATATTTTATCTCCTTCACCATATGTATTGTGTACCCAGCGGTTACGCTATCAATTGGATTGTTTCCATGGTGCAAACAATTAGTCCAGGTATTGTTAAGCATTGGATGAGCCTTTGAGGTGAGCGCCAGCCTGTTAGTTTCATTTTAGAGCTCAATGGTGCTGTACCATCAAAGCCTGACAGCAAATACTTGAAGAAAAATAATATTTATGGTAAGTATAATTTATTTAGGGTGCCAACTCACACATAGGTCTCATTAGCAAGAGATAATACTATGGTAAGCGTGGCAAAGGTGACTTATTGAAGTTGTTGAAATCAGGTTTTTGGTAGGCTCAAAGGTGCTGAATAGCCCCTGATTTCAACAATAAGACATGGAAAGTTTTTATCTCAAATGCTGAAATTAAGTAAAGGGGGTTTATTACCACTAAGTAAAATATTAAACTTAAAACTTTTAGTAAGGATTGGTTTTTATAAAGTTTTATTAATAGTGATGAGTGGGTTGAGAAGTGATCCTTATACAAACGCACTGCTTAGTATTAAACAAAATTGAGGCTTGAAGCGAGATAGTCAATTAATCAAATATTGGCTTCAAGCCTATCTAGGAAAAATGAGGTCTCAACCTATCAGAACTCTCAAAACACACCTCGCTTTATCAGAATAGCTGATGGAGGGTCAAGAGTTGGTATAACAAAGCCGTGAGGTAAAGTTTTGATATATTTGAGCCAATCACCGTGGGGAAATTAATTTCACCTGGTGTGACACCCCAAGGCCTATAAATGGTTTGCTCTCATACTGGAGTTTGCAGTAAATTGGCTTTTGTACTCGAGGAGACCTCTGAATGGCTTCCCTGATTTTTCCAGTGATTCAGCATAATTCTATCATTACTTGTAGGCCTGTTTGGCCAAAGAGAGGGAGTAATCACCTTACTCCAAGAGGCCAGATTCCACCGAGAATTGGATAGTCCTTTTGAATATTTAAAATTGGAGCTATTCTCCTCTGAACTATTCTTACTTTCTAGTCAAACAATCATTTTTCTGACATTACCCCCTTCAAGAATGATGAGAGTAGAATAAGGGTGAAGAAATAAACCATGAACTCTGTTGATCATAACTCCAGAAGCAAGTGACTTGATAGAGTATTCGTCTCCCCTTTTGTAGGTGATGACAAATGGTCCTTCCCAGATGGACCCTAGCTTCTCACTTCTAGGAGTAATATGGTAATGATAGTATAACACTAAATTCGGAGATCTGAAAAGAGGTTAAAGGTGATCTGAGTTCTTTGGCTTTATGTTCTGTAACCCAATAAAAAGGGGTTGTTTTTTCCAATAAAACCAGGCAAGAGGCTCTCTGAGCTGGGTGAACTTGGGGATAGCTGATGGTAATACCCCATCATACCCAGAAATACCTGAATGTCTCAGAGGTTCTTAGGGGCAGGCATTTTAGAGATTTTCAACTTTACTTCCAATGGATGATCCCTTCCTGGGAGATAGCATGTCCAAAGAAAATTTGAGCTTCTTTTAAAAGAAGGTGCATTTTAACAGTTTCAACTTAATGTTAGAAGTCTACAGGCGTTGAAAAACTTCTTCTAAATGAGCGAGATGATCAGTTAATGTTGAAGAAAAATGGTGATGTCATCAAGATAGACAATCACACAGCTTAGCTTGAGGTCCCACAGAATGTGATCCATTGCCCGTTGGAAGGATGCCAGCGCATTGCACAGCCCTTGGGGTAGGCGGGTAGGTTGACTTAAGCCTTCACTACTAATAAGAGCACATTTCTCCTAATCTCGAGGAGAAAGATCCATGTGTCAATATCCGCTGGCCAAATCCATGGCTGAGAATTTTTAGCTGGAAATTTGTGCAAGAGCATCATCTATGCGGGGGATAATATGGCTGGCTTTTTCAGTGAGGTTATTCAGTTTATGGTAGTCCATGACTACCTGATGACCTCCATTTTTCTTTTTATCAGAAAGAGAGGGGGGCGCCAAAGGGCTTTGGGACGGTACTGTTAACCCAGCGTCTATTAACTGCTTGAGTTCAACCCTCATCTGCTGCTCTTCAACCTTAGACTTATGATAAGGTTTAGATTGAATAGGTTGAGCATCACCAAGATCAATGGAGTGGCTTCAACCTTTCATATTCCCATAATCCATCTCTTTCTGGAAGAAAATATCACTATACGGTATCCAATAAAGAATGAACTTGTTTAAGCTCATCTGGGGTTAGGTCATATGAAATGTGGACGTTAGGCAGAGTACACACCAACTGGTCAGTGGGTAAACCCATATCCATCATTAATGATAAATTAGACCATGTCAATCTCTTCAAGGGGAATTAGTAAGCCTTTCCCTATCTCTTGATGTTTTTTGATAATTATGGGTTTATTAGTAAGGTTTCATAATAGGATATTAATAGTCATTGATATGCGGGGTCTAATACACTTGGATCACCCAGGGTTCCAAAGCGCTTACTCCATCAATGCTAGTTATGTGTAGCAGATAGGCTCGGGGGATCTGTAGCTTAATGTTGGTAGCAACCACACGTTGTTCACCGCCTTGATTACTGTTTCCTCTGCAGTGTAATAGGGAATGCCCTCTGAAGCATCCACTGACTTGGCAACTTTTTTGTGTTGCGTCCAGAGGTCGTGTAGAATATATGTAAAGCAGAGAAAGAATATTTATCTAAGCAGGAGTGTTAATTTTTACTAGTTCTTTATTGGTAAAGAGTAAAGGGACTTCATAACCGAGTAAGAAGAACTAACCCTGTTTCTTATTGGTTATACCATCATACTCAATTATAAACTGCTTGTTAATAAGAATGTCATAAGCGTTATTATCCAAAGCCACAGCAGGGAGCTGCCAGGATGAGTTTCCCAATATGAATAGGCAAATAGTAGTAGGTTCCAATAGCACGGTTGCTGTAGTGACCCGCCGTTCCAAACTCTTGCATACACTTAAGATCAGGAGCTAGCTTAATCTTCTTGATCAGCTTGGAAGGGAGAACGTTCATGGGAGATCCAATGTCCAAGATTTCCCTAACCTGGACTTTTCGAATGATGAACTCTACCTTAATTATGGTCCCACCAAAATTAGGAGGAAGAGTTAATACATCTTAAGAAGGAGAGTAGAGGTAAGTTTTTAGCTGTCTCAAGATAGTTATTTTAATGGACTGTAGGGTGTGAACATGATTAATTGGTCGAATCAGCGAAGCAATAATCTGGTCAGCATTGCTAGTGGTATCTATAACCTCAGGGCACCCCTGCATTTGATTTAGATAGTTTTCTTGAGGGATCTGGGCTTTATCTACTCTTTCAGAGTTTAGCCAATCCGGTATACCCACTTCAACAGGGGCTCCTAGGACATAATAAACCAACGTCCTCATAACCCCTTTCAGACTTTTCATCTGAAGGGTTGTCCACACACATGGGGTGGGTACAAGAAGACTGTCAGAGGTGGAGGCCATAACTTTAGTAGCTGGGAGCCATCTGCAGCGATGATCATTGGAAGAGAAGGTGGCTTAACTTGAGAAGCCTTGACTGTGAGCCCATGGTTATTGGGAGTGACTATCAGCAAAGGAAGAGTTTAGGCTTCTCGTGGCTACAGGGTTTGGATTAGAGTTGGCTTGAAGGGATAGCCTCGTGGAAGGTGCTGCTTTAAATATGCCAGCTTTGGGTTTATCAGAGTCTGTAAGCTGTGGAGAAACACGTGGTTGAGCTTTAGCAAATTGGTCCTTAAACCCATTGTTGGTGGGAGTGAATGTCACCTGAGAAAGGGTTTTAGGCTTAGGAGCAGGCTTGAGAACCACTTGAAGAGATTTAAAGGATGGCACAAGCTGATCTTGGTGGCAAGGTGGGGGCAGGGAGCGCTTCACATTGACGACGATACACTCTGATTTACTAGCCTGAGAACCTCAGGTTGGCTGGACAAAGGAAGATCAGGTTTGAGCCTCACAGCAGGTGCTGGTCTCATTGTAGTAAAAAGCACAGGTGGGCCATAGGGATCATCTTGGATTCCTTTTGCGGCGATATGGTTGAGGAGTCCTCAATGGTGAAGATTTGAGAATTTGACAAAACTCCTGAAGTAGCCTCATCGCTATAAGTATCTGCAACTCTAGCAGCATCTCCTTGATATCATAAATATTATGGATGTGGCGTTTAATGGAGACAAGATGCTGTTCTATTAAGGGCAAGAAGCTAAACCAGTTAGATTGGCAGTAAAGGCATCAACAAGAGGTAAAATTTTGGCAAGTACTAGAGGCTGAGCTTCACAATAAATTTATTAACAAATGTTTTGAGCACTTCTCCCCTTTTCATGCTGAGGAATATAAAGGTCTGCTTTTTCCTCTTCAACTTTTGCATTGAGCCAAATTCAGCAGTCAGTGCATCCTTAACCTCTGCCCATGTTTTCAAAGTGTCCATATGTGGGACCATCACCTCTTAAGTCATACGCAAATCGAGGTAGGATTTGCTTGACTTTTCTTGGTCAGTCATGCCTTCCATGGCAGATTTGTAGACATATAAGAGAAGCAATACTACCCCTCGCCAGGGGTAAACATGTTTTTAAGGGGTTTTAAAAAGAGCGCTGTTCGAGTTTTTGAGGCATGATAAAACATTGGCTAGTTGTGTTCAAGGGCAACCAGCCAGGGGTTGAAAGCAGCGGGGAGGTTGCAATGGTTAGTTACCCCAACACCCTCCATTTTGAGAGTTTTTTGTGGTGTACTACCCCCTGTAGTGGCACCACTTGTTGAAATCAGGCTTTTTGGTAGGCTCACAAGTTCTAAATAGCCCCTGATTTCAACAATAAAGCAGGAGAATTTTTATCTCAACTGCCAAAATCAAGTAAAGGTGTTTTATTACCACTAAATAAAATAAAAAACTTATAGTAAAGGTTGTTTTTATAAGGTTGTATTAAGCGGTGAGTGGGTTAAAAAGTAACCCTTATACATTTTGCGCTGCTTAGTATTTAAACGAAATTGAGGCTTGAAGCGAGATAGTCAATTAATCAAATATTGGCTTCAAGACTATCTAGGAAAAATGAGGGCTCAACCTATCAGAACTCTCAAAACACACCTCGCTTTATCAGAATAGCTGATGGAGGGTCAAGAGTTGGTATAACAAAGCCGTGAGGTAATGTTTTGATATATTTGAGCCAATCACCATGGGGAAATTACTTTCAACTGGTGTGACACCCTCAAGGCCTATAAATGGTTTGCTCTCATACTGGAGTTTGCAGTAAATTGGCTGTAGGACGTGAGGAGACCTCTGAATGGTTTCCTTAACTTTCCAGTGATACAGCATAATTCTATCATTACTTGTAGGCCTGTTTGGCCAAAGAGAGGGAGTAATCACCTTACTCCAAGAGCCATATTCCACAGAGAAATTTTAGGCTTTTGTATATTTAAAATCAGAGCTATTCTCCTCCAAACTATTTTTATTTTCTAGTCAAACAACCATTTGTTTGACAGAAGTCAAGTACTAAAAATAAAATTGGTTAATCGATGTAACTTTATTATAGTATAGAGAGGGGTTTTATATGTTACATCTGACAATATAAGCCCCATATTACATATAGATATAAAATTAATAGTTTGAAAATACAAATGGGGGCTATAGGACATTTGATTGCATCCAGTTTATAATATGCCTTTTTATCATATTTTATAGGAATAAAATGAGTTTTTATGTACTAATTGAGATGAGAGATGGTTTTAACTTTATTGATCATTGGATAAATTCTTATTCCTCACTCTTATGCAGATTCATCTTTATTTACAGCCTCATGTGCCACCTAATTTAATGGTCTCCTGACTGATTGATGATCCTATATTTCTACTTAGCAGGATTTTATGTTGGGTTATGTCAGAAAATTAAATAGATGGATTCCTCCAATGATTTATTGTTATTTAGGATAAAATAGGTCAATCCTGGCAGAGTGGCTTATTGACTGGACTTTGTGGTTAATAATGTGATTGCTTAGTGGCTGCTCCTCAATATGGGTTGGGCTGAACCCATTATACCATTAAGATTGGAAGATGAGTTTTAGTGAGGCCAATCGATTTTATTTTTAGTACAAGGAACACCAGCAACTCTTAACTGAGGGTAATCCAATTAGTTTTTTATTATATGTTAGCATAACCTGATGATTCTAAGTTTAAGGATGCCAAGGTTGTTTCCAGATCCTAATATTATAATCAAATGTCACCCAAAAGGCATCCTTAAGATCAACTGAGAAGAGTCAAAACGTGACGTTGGCAAGATGCTAAGATATTCCAAGTTAAGCAAGTGACCAAAGAAGTTTCTGGCATATAATTACTAAGCGTCTCAAAAGTCAAATCCAAATTTTATAATTATTTATATATAATAGATGTATGGCTCACCGCCAAATCAAGGCTGAGGATGAGATGAAACTAATTTGGACATCAGGAAGGACAGGAAGAGAGGGTCAATGCCAATGAATAGAGAAGCGCAGTGAGAAAGAAAGAGAGTGGTCGGATAAAAGAACCAAAAATGAGCTGATAGGTCAGTTGATGGGCGCAGTAGCCCTTTTTTACATATTATTACCTTGCGCTTCCCTTTTAATAAACATCTCTCTTTTTCTAATCTACCTTTGTTATTAGCTTATAATTATTCTTGCTGGTTGATTGTTAGGCTGGGGGATCTCCAAATGGCCTGGGTGACACACCAAAGGGTCAGCTGATGCTGCTGGCCCTGACGCCTAATGTGAAATAGCGAGGACTGACTAGTCTTAATACAGGTAGGCCTGCTAACTAGGAGCCCGCTGTCATCGGAAAAACAATCTTCTGACTTTGGTGCTCACTACAGGGGGTTCTTCTGGTTGATGCCAGAGTAACTGACAGGTGGGTGAGGAGGTGGTGGAAATGTGCCACCAGTTCAGCCAGGGAGGGGAAGAGCACGTTGGTGTGATCCCAAACCAATTGTTGTGTTCCAGTTATTGTTGATGGCGGGGAGGGGCAAGCCCTGGACGCCTGCCCCACATGGCAAGGCTGAAAAAGTAGGAGAAATAACATCTGATTAAGTGGAGGGAATTGTTGTAAAATTACCAGATGGATTCCTTCAATGGTTTATCTCTATCTGGGATGAAATAGGTCAATCCTGGTGAAATGTCTTATTAGCTGTATTTTGTGGTTATTGATGTGATCGCTTGGTGGTTGCTCCCCAATATGGGTTGAGCCAAATTCAGTTTTCCAACAAGATTGGAAGATAGGATCAAGTGGGGCCAATTGAAGGCCCTGAATTAGTATATAGATCACTGGCAACCAAAAGCTAAAGATGATCCAATTGATTTGATTATTATATGTCAGCAGAACCTGACAATTTTAAGTTTGAGGCAGCTGAGGTTGTTTCTAACGCCTAATATTTAATCAACTGTTGCCCAAAAAGCAATACCCTGAAGATCAACTGAGAAGATTCAAAATGTGATGTTGGCGAGATGCCAAGGTATTCCAAGTTAATTATGCACCAAAGAGGCTACTAGATTATAATTACTACTCAGCTCAAAGGTTGAATCCCAATTGATGATAATTTATAATAAATAAATATATAGCTCACTGTCAAGTCAAGGCCGATGATGAGCCAAAACTAATTCAGACATTGGGAAGGACAGCGCTAGAGGCTGACGCCAGGGAAGAGAGAAGTTCAGTGACAAAGAAATAAAAGTGATTAGCTGGAAGGACCAGCAATGAGCTGATAGGTTGGCAATGGGAGCAGTAGCCCTCTTGTATATATATACCTTGCGCTTCACTTTCAATTATCATCTCCCTTTTCCTAATCCACCTTAAATATAAGTTTATGTTTATTCTTGTTGTTGGGGGTTAGTCTGGGGGATCCCCAAATGGCGCAAATGAACCACCAAGGGTCAGCTAGCGCTACTGGCCCTGACGCTTAAGGTGAAACTGCAAGGGCTGACCAGTCTTCATACTGGTTGGCCTGCCAACTAGCAGAGCCCACTGTCACCAGAAAAGCGATTTTCTGACAGGGTAATTTAGGCTTGAATCAGTCTGATGGAATTTCTTCAGTATTGTTTTTATCTTACTGACTATTGGATTGTCTGTCTTATTAATCGATGTAACTTCTTTAACCCCTTCTTAGGTCTAGACATCAATTCTATTATGGGATTCAAATGAAAAATATTTTTCCTTCATGTCCACTATCCTGATATCTGACAAGGGCGATTCAGGCTAGGTAATTATAATGAAGGACTTTGTTTATTGGTTAGTGTGGCAAACAGGGATAAAGCAGACAGTATAAAATGCATGGCCAGCATTTTGTCATTCATGAAATCCAGTTCATTATATAACTAATTTTTAGTAAATGATGAATATATTGCTTGACCTTTCAACGACCTAGGCTTATTGACATCCTCAGAGCTGTCTCTAATCTCAATGCAGAATTTATATTATTAGTATAAAAGTGGTGGCGCTCTGACTTAACTTGTTATCTGATTTCCAAAATATTTAAGTTAGAGTTTAGAGGTCCAGCTTTAATCTGATGTTTTCTTTATCTAAATTTTCCATCTCTATCCTTATTTTAGCACATGATTTTGTAAAAAATAGATATCTTTGTACGTTTTTATTGGAACTTTAAAACCGCCCATTTTGGTATTACTATCCCCAATTTTCCCCATGATTTTGAGGAAGATGCGAAGTATGAAATTGAGGTGCTCACTTTTGGAGCAAGCTGCACTTGCATTAATGCAGCAAAAACTTCTCTTTTTAACCCCAATTATCCTGAAACCTGCCGGCGCATCAAGTCATTCACTTGTGTGCATTCTCTCATCACTTTTGCTGAGCATCAACTTACTCAATACGTTGAGGCAATGAACACTGCCAGCCTCATTAGTGAAGAAAACACACAATTATACCTCCTTATGCCACAGGTTGCTGATGCTCCTACCCCAATGTTGTCCGCTATGGTCCTCCAGCTAAAGTGGTGCTGGACAAAAGTTTTCCCAAAGCTTCCACACCTTATAATATAGCTTCCATGGCTGATAGCTGAGGTGCCATATTAGAAATTTTCTATTTTAATAATCCCTTTATTTGACACATTTGCAAATAAAGATGTGTGGCGGCTCCACCTTTTGGGTTGGGCACTACTAGTGCTAAAAAAAAGAAATCGCCCATTTTTCATACTAAATCCATTAATAATATAAAAATAAACTTGGTTTCTAAAATAAAAAATTTGAGCTGTCATTTTTTCTAAACTTTCTAGTCTGCCAATTTTGTGGCAAAGTGTCGCTCAACCTTAATCTTTGTTTATTCTTTAATCTTGGTTCAGTGTATATCTACACTAATGACCCATCATGACAAAACTCCCTTTGTTGTCCATCCCCTCAAAAAGGCAGACTAAATCTCCACTTAAATTAATCTTTTATCTCTGCAAGCTTCTCCTTGTTTTCCTTTTTCTGTTTTTAACTGTATATAATAATGACGTGTCATTCTTTGTAAGGTTTTGGCTCCAGCTTTTAAGCTGTATAGGGGCATGCACCCCTTTAGAACCAAAATAAGGTTCAAACCTAGAGCCCTGCTTTAACCCAAATTTCTGACCTGAGGAATACCTTGGATGAAAGATGAGTGGCTGCTGCCCCTCCCTGATTGCCACATGCTGCTCCCAAAACTACCCCCTAACCCAAACCCAACCTAGTGTCAAAATCTAAAAGTTTTTATTTAAAACAATCAAGCAACTTTTGAAGACTTTAGGAGAATTCAGAAGCCCTATATCATAATCTCCATTCCCTGACGCAACTGATAGTTCAATCAGCAGTCAATCTGAAAGGGGAAACTTACCTAGAAGACACAAATCGAGCAAAAAGTCGAAAAGAAAGGGCCAGAAATGGGGTTTAAACCTGATACCTCATTCTAAAATCAAAAATGTGAATTTGGACATTTGGCAGTTGAGGAATCTTCCCAAGGATAGCTTTAAACCTTTGGATGATACTATCAAGGCAAAATAAGGGATCATATCTGTTAATTAACAAATTGGAAATTGGAAATTGTTTCAACTACAGCAACTAATCTATGTAGCTCTCTCTCTCTTTCCATCATATAACCCAACAGTCTGATAATGATAGGGTGTTGAAAAAAAAATTCTTTTCCCACTTTAATTTTAATAAATTTATTTATTTTGGAAACTGCCTAAATTTGTTAAATTTTATATACCAAATGACATATGGGCAAAATAACTGTGTGGGATACTGTCCAACACCACTTTCAATGCGCCCACCCGTAGTTCCCTGAAACCTGCGGTGCCTTGTGGACCATGGCTATCCTTGTGGGCCATAGCGTGCCCCAAAGGAAGCCGGGTATTTCCATTGCACGCTGGGTTTCTAACATCATAACCCACTTTAATAATATTAAGGTGTATTTTTTGATTCCAACCCTTTTGGCTTTGATTGACTCTGCCACCAACCAAAGTTTAATTTCCCTCTTAAGAGTTCTTATTAGATGTTGTCCGCGGTATACTCTTGTTACAAGCATACAGCAGGCCCTATTAGATTGGATGGCACAACTTACAATCCCTTAGTTACCCTCACCTCACTGTAAACATTTAGAGTTTTTTGTCTCCCCCTAGTTTTCTCACGTTAGGCAACAGACTGGTGGTGGCACTGGGCACCAGAGATAAACAAGAAAAAGAGGGTGAATGCTTATGAAAGAGGGATGAACCCCACGCTCTTAACTATTGCATGATTTCCCCTGCAAATGCAAAAAGTGTGATAGAATGCAAGAATATGAAGTTACACACTCACAACATGGGCTTAGGTTATCACACTGAGGCCTGCTCTATCCCCTCTCATGGGTCTGAATGGTCTATAATGGTTCATTTGGACCAGTTACACTCTGACGTATTTCCCCTACCCGTGATATTCCAAATAAACCATTGGTAAGTTTTCAATCACCATAAACCCGAAAGTCCCAGCTCTCAATACCAATTACACCACACTTGTCAACAGGGTGGAGGAGCACCATCATGTGATTCCTGTTTATTATGATTTCTAAAAGTGCAGCCCTTATATGGCCCAGAAGACCCTGAGTCAGCACCTTTGTCTTATACCTGGGATGCTGCTGTGCCCATTCAATTCCTTAACAGGTACCCCTTGGTGCGCGACCCTTGCAAGGTTAACAAGTTTTGTTCAACCCTTTTCTTCCTTGATGAGCTTATAAAGTGGATCATGCTTACTTCTTGTTCCCCAACCGAATTTATGTAGTGCAACGGATGGTAAATGTGACTGCCTTATTAGATACTTGTACCACAGGAATTTAGGGTGCCCTTAATGTGGTGCAAGTTTTTGATCTTGCAATCACAGAAGGTTCTCCTATCTTGGGGGAATCGCAGTTCTCTATGCTTACACTCCCTCTATGTGAACCCTTGCGCTTTGTGGCCCATAAATATGAATTTATAGCACAATTTGCAGTAATTCCAGAAATATTTACCTAATGATTAAAGGTTAAGATGGTGGCGCCGCCAGGTGATGAGTATTGACTTGAAGAGGAGTATGCTAGCATTCTCCTCCAATGCTCACTCAGGTGAAGTCCCCTTCTTCTTACCCTGGAGCCAGTCGATGCGCTATCCACAACCATATAATACTCTTCTACAGATATTGTGCCTGAGCTGCCCACTTTGACGCTTAGTTTCGTTCTATTCAAGTCAGTTTTTGATGGGGAAGGGGCCAAGAAGCTTCCCAGTCACTCAGCTTTATTTTGAGTAACCAGTTAACAGTGGACCCTATCAAAGATTAAAAGCCCCCTATATCCCTACATAGTTTCATAAAACCAGGCTTTAAAGATTTGAATTGATGACATGGTGTCATAGGGGTTAAAGCTCAAGAAACCTCTTATGTGTCCTCTCCTGTGTTATTCACCCAGAAGCAAGATGGTAATTTAAGAACATGCATTGATTACGGACTTTTGAATAATGTGACGGTGCCTGATCCCTAACCTTTTTCCTTGGAGGCAGCGATTTCTTGAATATTCTTCAAGAAAAGGTGTTCTCCAAACATGATCTGGTGAACGCTTTCCATCAGGTGCGGGTCAAGGCTGGCCAGTAGTGGCTGATTGCTATTTGCACTAAGTATGGAATTTACCAGTTTGAAGTTATGCCTTTGGTCTAAAGAAATACCCCAATGATGTTACATCGAACAACAAGATGACGCTTTAAGGGTCATCAGATTCTCCTGTGCAATTTCTTGTGTAGATAACATATTGATCCACTCACACCTATGCTAAGCAACACTGCAAAGATTTGGTAACAGTGGCTGAAGCCCTCCAGAAGGCTGTTCTGATTGCTAACCCATTCAAATGTGAGTTTATAAAAGGACTAGGTCTAATTCCTGGGGAATATGATCTTTATAAGATGGTCACGCCATCGCGCCTTCTAAGTTGGACGCCATTCTCTTCTGGCCAACCCTGTGACCCAGAAATAACAGGGGAGCTTCCTCAGATCTGCTACATTTCATAAGATGTTCTCACCAGCCATTTCAGAGATGGACTCACCTCTTCACCCCCTCACGGTTAGGAAAGCCACATTTGTTTGGACTCCAGAATTCCAGCAGATATTTAAGGCAATAAGGAGGCTTTCATTACTAACCTCATTCTTCGCCATGCTGATGAAGATAAGCCTTTTATTGTATCATTCGATGCCTTTGGAACCACAGTGTGGCTGTACTTCTGCAAGAACATGAAGGGCTTGAACGCCCAATGGCTTACATCTCAAGGAAGTTTAGAGCCACTGGGAGAGCCTGAGCCAATTATGATAAAGAGTTGGTGGCGGTTCCTTGGTCCCTGATGCATTGGATGTACATGCTCCAGGGGGCCAGGCACACATGGTTGGACGCACAGACCACAAGTCGCTCACTTATTATCAAAAACCTCAGAAGCTGGCTCACGGGCAGACCAGAACTCATTGTGGCCTTCCAAGTTTTATTTTCAAGTATGAGTTTTTCAAATGGGCCGCCCATATCTTACATGATACTTTGAGCCGCGCACCCCTAATGGGCCTCACTGTAGATTGCCTCAGAATTAGTCACAGTGATTCTCCTTGATAAAAGTTATTGTCTCGCCACCTCTATCTATTGATGTAATTACCTCCACCACCTCAACCCCTCAGCCTAAACCCAAACCCCAACCTGTAAAAAAACCATATCTACGCCAAATCCCGTATATCCACACCCCCAGTACACTTGATACTCCTTTGGAACTGAAAGCCCCTGTCAATGAGGGTTCTTCTGTGGATGCTATTACCCCAGATACTCCATCTGAGTCAGTGACTGAAGTCACTCTATATGACTAGTCCAGGTATCTCTGGCTAATGAAGATTCACTCCTAGGTGCTTTTTTGGCATCCCAGTCTACTGATCCTGAAGGGTGAGACCTCCTGGTTAATATTGATGCTGATAAAGTCCCTTCTGGCTGGTGTAACGAACAGGTTCGCGCCAATATTCCATAAGGAAATTGGGAAGTAAGAGCCTCATAGCTGACTCTACCAGGGACCATCCTGCCAGAGCCAATCACTGAACCCATCCGCCAAGTTTAGCCATTGCCACATGCCCTCGGTTAACTGTCCACACTCTGTAGGAGAGTAATGAGATTCATGTCAACGCCACACCATGTTCACTAGTGGAGCCCATGTCTTTCAATTTAATTATTCTATTAAAAAATACTCTTTTTGACCATTTAACCCAATCTTTATTAAATTTTAGGGATTTCGTAGAAGACTCAACTGGCTATTCAGGACAGCCTATCCCCAAACAAATAGTGCTTTTGTAAATATAAAATAAGCTTTCTCCTATGCCAAGCTCTTCTGAACCGTCTAGAACATCTCAGGCGAAGATTCCATTCCCCATTGAATCATCATCTGAACCGCTTGTAAGTCTGACGTCATATTGACTCAGATGCATTTTGGCTTCAGACTGTCAATTTTCCTTGCTCTGATTCCCCTTCATTCAGGTTTCTTCTTATAATTTCCATATCGGATCAAGTACCACCTGATCCGTTACAGCTGGTATTCCCAAAAGGATAGGGTAGTATACTTTCATGACAAGGCATGGTCCCCTATGAAATGCATTCCCGCTTATAAGGGAACATCATGACCCACCAACCATGGGGCATCCAGGCGTTAAAAAATATATCAATTTAATCTAGCGAGGTTATGATTGGAATGGGCTGACTAGGGAGGCTCCCACCTGGAATGATCAATGCTTGATTTGCGCTAGGCTCAAGTCAGATGGGAAAGAGAGTAATGGCCTCCTCCACCTTTTTCAACAAGCAGTAGGACCATGGACTTCATGGTCAGCGGACTTTTTACTTTAAGCTTATCTATCTCTCATGGGTATGACATGATCATGGTGGTGGTAGCTCGCTTTACAAAATATGCTATCTTTATTCCCTATATGACAACCACTACATCTGAGGACTTGGCAATGTTTTTTGTAGCACATGTTTTTGCCTTATTTGGGGTTCCACAGGAAATAATCATTGACAGGGGACTTCAGTTTACATCGTGGTTTTGGGAGGCCTTGTTCAAAGTGCTAATTATCAAGCCTTGCAGTTTCTCATCTTATCACCCCCAATTTGATGGCTAAATGGAGCGTACTAACCAGTCCTTAGAGCATTATCTTCGATGCAACGTGACTACTCTCAAGACACATGGGCAGCGGACCTTCCTTTGGCCCAATTTTTATATGTATCCCTACATTCGTCAACAGGAGTGTCAACTATGTATTCCAATCTGGGATACAACTCTTCTTTAACCATTAGACTCTAAGAAGAGTAATATCCCAGCATTAGATATCTTCATTACGCACCACAAGAAAGTCCACCAGCAATTCCAGAACCAACTTAATAAATCACCCAACGACGCCAAGAGATTTGCAGATAAGAAGCGACGTGAGGCACCCAACTATCAAGAAGAAGATTTAATGATGGTGTACGCTAATTTTCTGCATCTTAAGGTACCATGTCGTAAATTAGCTTGCAAAAGGGCAGGACCAAACCCTATTGCTAAGGTCCTGGACAATGACGCTTTTCACTTGTAACTACCCCCTCTTTTGAAAAATCAATAACTCTTTTCATGCTACCTTACTCTCTATTTTCAAAGGAAAGAAACCAGTGGAGGTTGAGCCCATCATGTTGGAGGGAGCCCCCAAATTTGAGGTAGAAGAGATTTTGGATGAAAGGCGAATTAAAGTGAAGTGCACTACTTGGTGTCTTGGAAGGGATATCTAGCATATAACAGTTAGGTCCCATCCAAGAACTGTGCCAACAGTCAGGAGTTAATGGAGGAATTTCAAAAGGAGAGTCTAAATGCTCATGCATTTGCCACACTTAAGTACGTCATCATAACTGCCATCAAAATCCTTACTCCTCACAAAAATTACGCTCTTGCAAAAGCATTTGAAGGGGATGTGGCCCTTTTCTTTTTAGGGAAAAGT
>JAKSZP010003441.1:0-29291 GCA_022478985.1 Massospora cicadina | reverse complement strand
GTCCCAAATGGGGCTACATGACTTTCTGGGCCTTGGGCGTATGCCATTATTTACCCTAAATTAGAAAAATTGCCATGTCAATTCCCCCTTGCGCCATTATTCCCTCAGCGCCCGACCATCCATTTTGTGCCTGTGTTGAGGGCAGATGGATGATCTGTCTGTCATGTTTTGAGTTGGACCACTCAAAATGCAAGTTCCCCTCCCTAACCACTTCTGACAGATCAAATGACTCATCCGCCAACCTCCAATCTGCTGCCCACCCTATACAAGTTCCAGTATGGGGCACAATCCTACCTCCCCCTCACCCAAAGCCTGTGGCTGCAGCTGCACCTGCAGCCACCAATCAGCCATCTCCTCACCCCAATGCCACACATTATTCCTCCAATCAAGCATCAGTTTGATTCCCAGCTCAATCCCATGCTTTCTACAATGAATCAACCAAACCTCAACCATACGCCAATTCCCCAATTCAATTCAACCAGAACCCATGGGAGTTATTGGCTGAAATTAATAAATCAGGTAAGCTCATTGAAGAACCATCTCTGAAAATTGAGCAGTTCATTAATGCAGAATGGGACGCCAAATACCCCCCTCAACTATATACCCTACAGCCAAATGCTGAATCATTTTGCAGTTATCACCAGCTTACAGTATAAGCAGCTGCAACACCAGATTTTTTCCCCTTTGTAAAGCTGTCACCAAATCAGTGGCGATGCTCACAGGAGGAATACCAACTTCTGTTATCCTCAAAAGTCTTACCCAAAAGATTAAAATTACAGTGGAACAATTACATAAAAATTTTAATGATGCTCTAAAACGTGGTAATTGTAGCACGGAATCTGAAAGCTAAGATTACCCAAACCAATATTGCCTTGTTCATTAAATTCCCAGACACCCGCATTAAATTTGAAAAAGCTTTAGCCAAATCTATCAGTGCCATTTTCCTAGCTGTCATTTTCCATGAAATACCGATCATTAGTAATATTGAACCACATGCCGCCAATGTACTGACGCCCTTATTGTCTACCTTGACATGTACCCTATTCTTGGAAGAGGAAGCCACTTCCATAGATGAGCCCTTCAATCCCCCTCCCTTTCCACCATGGAGGGATAAGCGGTTTCTGCTGCCTACCTGGTTGGTTGTTCTGTTTAAAGTTTTAAGCAATCCTCTCATTTGGGCGTTTTGTCTGAAACAATTAGCTATGTTAGTTTTTAGTTTTAATTTTAGTTTTGGTAATGTCCATCCCCTGGTTGGCTTACCTTGAATAAAACTATAATTTTTTCGCCCTTTTTTAAGTAAAATTGGACAATTTATATTTAGTATTTTACTTCTCCAGACAAAGTATCTGGAATAAAAACTTTTTGAACAATAAGAGCAGCAATGTATATCTAACATCCAGGAGTTCTGAGGAACTTTATGAAAAAATAAAAAAGGGGAAAGAGGTGCAGTTGGGCCCATTTTGGTGGTGCTTAGATTCGCGCAGCCTCAGTGTGGCGGGGGGCAGTACCACAAGCTTCATTCCACAAAGTTGCCTGCACTGGGTGCTCTAATGGGCACACAAAAACTCGAAAAAAGAAAAAAGAGGTCTAAACCCTTGATCCTGACAAAACTGGTGCTCCCTGCCAGGTACACCCCAAGTTTCCATAGAAAATATAAAATAAATAAAAAATGAACAATAATATTAATCTGGTATCAAATCACTTTTTAGATCAGAAACGCCTTAAACTCTTAACAAATTTACCCGCTATGGAGCGCAGGATGAAGCAACAAATTCTCACCCTTGAGCAACATAAACTTAAACTTCAAGATGTGACTACTGAGCTCAAAAGCAGAAGTTTGAAGTCAACCTCTCTTTTTTTAGTACTAGATGGTCCCAACCCAAGGGAGGGATTCATCGATGTGAAGTCAACCCCTCTTATTGCCACCAAATTGGCCCTTCATGCCACCCATAATTGGGTAGACTCAATAATTGAGGATATTAATACTTTACAAAATAAAGTGGACGCCTTCCATTATAAAACGTCAAGAGGTATCAGTTCCTCTTTAGGTGAAAATGTACTGCTGATGCAGTTCACATTATTTGGACGCTAACCCCCAGTGGCACATTCAAACCGTCGTTCAAAGAGAAGTATGTACCAAGTGAGGGGAGCATCTCTTTTCTTATTTTTGTTATGAAAGTGCTATGGAGGAAGCCACTGACACCCAACGTTTAAATATTTATCTAAATGTCTTAGTTGTATAGCTCAAGGCATTATGGTACCCCATATAATGCATTGCCAGATATGGAATGATGCCAAAGCTGCCTTGCTTCATAAATTTAGGAGCGACCTAACTTTATCCAACTAAAAGCAAACTTTTATGGGTATAAGACTTGATTGGGGAGAAACTGCACTGAGTTTGCTCATCTTTTAATTTGAAGCTCAAACGTTGGTCTTAGGAAAACATCTTACTTTAGATGACGCTATCACTGCTTCATTTTTGGCGTTTAAAATATGCCTAACATTCTACTTTATCTTAAAGCGATGAAGTCTAACTGGACACCTCTCCTCCATATCAAAGAAGCTATTTTGTAGATTCCAGCTGACCTACTTAAACCTACTGGCCCACTAGTTTTAATGATAATAACAAACCTTGGCCTCAAGTGCTAGCAGTTACACCCCCAAGTCGCCTAAACCTGAATTATACTGCATCATTGCAAGAAACCAACCACATTTTGGACTTTTGTCACGTCCTTCAATATAAGTTGGCAAAATATCAGTCAGTATAGGGCAAGAGGCTCCCTATGCTGATGAAGTTCAAGTGCCTCAAGACCCTTGTTCTTGCTCTATCTCTATTCCTAGCACTTCAGGATGTTTTGTGTTAGAAACGCCTGCAGAAGTTGATGTACCTTCTTCTATTCAAAGGAATAAAAATCTCCAGCTTTTTTCTTTTAAGTTGGTCAGTTACCTAAACAAATTTTAGCGGTCATCTATTCTATGTAAAGACAAGCACTGACAAATAAAACTTTTAAAAATGCATTGAACAGCCCTGAGCATGGCTACGGCATAATTCTTACTTTCTTTGGTACAAATCCCTAATGACAGTTTACTTGTTGTTAATTCCTTGTTCAAATTTTTGGTGGTTTGTGTAGAGGTAGCTGTACATAAGGTTAAAGTCCTACCAATAATTGACACTTGATCCCCAGTTAACGTTATTTACTCCTGACTTATCCAGAAGATAAATAATGGCTCCAGACTTGATTCACAGAACTGAATATGGGATGGCCGGTAATCAGTCAACTAAAGTGATAGGAACATATTCTGCCTTACCCCTTTGATTTGATAAACTAATAATTACTGCCCCACCATTGCAATTGAAAACAATAATTATTAGTTGCTTATTGGGGTCCAACTTATGAAGGAAATTAACTGCATTTCGTTTACAAGAAAATATCTGTCCCTACTAGGGTATTGGATCCTGTTAATATTCAAACTCCCGTCAAAAGTAAAGGAGCCCTCAAAAAATGGGCATGCCTCCTTGAATACCCATCCTCCATTTTTAAAGTTAAATACTAAGATCTAGGGGGAAAACTAAGCTACCCCTGGAGGCGGTGGATGCCAAAGATGGGATCCCTCTTTATGCCCACATCCTTCACAATACCCTCTGGCTTACAAGTTATTGTGGATATGGGGATCAGATTCTAACCCCTCTTAATCAAATTTTGGAGCTAAGTGGAAACCCAAACCCTGCAACCAAAGAAGCGTTGGCCTGCTCAGGTATTTTAGATCTCGCCTATGGGAAATCTATCTCTATCTTATTAGTGAATTTATTAAATCATACCTTTAAAGTCCCTTGGCATGCCCCTATTGCTTATAAAAAACTATGTCCCATTGAGAATGTTGCAAATATGAGCTGATTTGGCCCATTATAGGATTTAGAATTTGATCCCCTACCCATCATAGCTCTGGACAAAAGCAGAATTGGAGATAACATTACTTTTTAATGAACGCCATAATGTCAAAGACCTCCTTGAGGAGTATGGTGATGTTTTTTCCTTGGGACCAAGTGACTAGGAAAAAATGTCTGTGGTAATTCACTAAATTGATACTGAGGCTAACCCTCCATTTAAACCTGGCTCTACTAAAAATCCAAGTTGGAGGAAGCTTAATTGGCCTTAGAGTTACAGCAACTGTTGAAAGCCAGTTTACTATTGCTTTCTAAAAGCCGGTGGACTTCCCCATTTTTATTAATTTGGAAGAAGGATGGTGGCCACCGTGAGTCATGGATTATTGCCGTCTCAATTCTATCAAATGAAAAGATAGCTATCCTCTGACACATATAGATGATTCCTTATGCTTGATGTCAGGATCCCAATACTTTTGGCTTTAGATATTGACAGCGGATACTGACAAGTCAATTTGTCACCAAAGGATTGTGAAAAATGTGCTCATATCTAAGTGAAGAATTATTTTGAGCCTACTTAAATGCCTCAGGGGTTATATAACGCCCCTACTACCTTCAAACGCGCCATGAACGGAATATTAGGCGATTTAAAATGCTTATGTGTGCTATTTAATTCTTAAGTTATTACCATTTTCAAGTACCTTTACCAAGCACCTAGATCATCTCAGGCAAGACTTTCAGTGGTCATGACAATCGTTGTTAAAACTAAAGCCCTTAAAATGACTTTCTTTCTGATTGAGATGGCTTTTTTTGGGCCATAAGGTAAGTGAAGCCATAATATTCCCAATGGGCAAAAGGTTTTGGCCATTGCTAAAATGTCTCCCCCAAAATCCCTATGAGATGTACAGGTTTTCTTAGGGATGGTGGTATATTATTGTCAGTTTTTTACTCACTTTGCAGACACCTCCGAGCTTCTAGTGTATTTACTGAAGAAATGGATACCCTTTCAATAAAAAAGAAGAGCAACATCAGGCCTTCAACCTTCTACAAATATCTCTCCTACTCTCCAGTACTTATTCTCCACATTTTGATAAATCTTTTCTCTTCTTTACTGATGCTAGCAATATAGTTATCAGAGTTATACTATCTCAACATGACAAAAACTTAGTGGGCCATCCTATCACCTACTATAGCAATACCTTATCCAGAGCCAAGCGCAACTATAGCGTTATTAAATGCAAATACTTGGTGGTTCTACTGGCCATTAAGAACTTCTAACCTTACTTATATGGGAAACACTTCAATATAATTACTGATCATGCTTCATTGCGATGACTACATCAAATGAAGGACCCCAACTGGAGATTAGTTCAATAAGCGTTAAAACTTCAAAACTATGTCTTTTATATTATCCATTGACCAGGGACCATACACCAAAATGCGGATTGCCTATCCCAGCTTCCCATAATAACTTTAAACAACCCTGGAGTGGATTGACTCTATGACCTAACAAAATTGATTTATGGAAGGATGAATCCCTAACCCTTCAAAAGGAACTAGCGAAAAAATGGACAAACCTTTAAATTAATAAAGGCAATTGTACAAACTTGTGTTTAAAAAGTGAGTGCCCTATGTATGACCTTCAGCTCAAACTGATGTTATATTGTAGGGACATTGGCAAGTCAGCCACGAGGGAATTTGGAAAACTTACCAGTGGCTTAAGACTCAATTTTATTGGGAAGGAATGCTTATTTCAACAAGGATGTATTAGTTTCATGTCTGGTATGTAAAAGTCAATCTGGACCTAACCCCCAAACTCAACATCCAATGGTTTCACCCTGTGAACCAATTCCATACTATTAGCATTGATGTTGTGGGACCTCTCTCTCAAGCCTCTAATGGTCATTGGTTACTTCTTCTGCCGTGGACCATTTAACTAAGTGGATTGAAGATGTATCTATACCATCAGCTTTGGCAAAGGCTACTGCCACATTCTTATATATTTGAATTATCACCCAACATGGGTGCCTAACACCATTCTTTACAATAACGGGCAAAACTTCAAATCAAAACTGGTGAAAGATCTAGTAAAACTTATGGGAACCACACAGGTATTTTCCACCCCTACAAACCTGCAACCAATGGAATGGTAGAGCTGGCAAATGGTACTATAATTGCAACCCTCCAGTAAATGGCTATGACTGAACCCCTCCATTGGCTCCAATATTTTCCTAGTGCAATTCTGACCTACAAGATCAGCTATCATCAAATAACTGAGATGTCACCCTTCCAAGCGTTGTACAGAAGAAATCCTCAGCTTCCTTCTAAAGTGCAGTCTATGCCTGACCAAGCGTCCCCCAAAGCCCCTGAAGTCACTATGTGAAGTATTGCCAATGAAATTATCTGACTTCAGGTCCTGGATTCCGAGAACCTTTCTTCTACAACTTACAGAGAAACTAACCAATTTAATAATAAGCATGACTATCTGCACACCTAACTGGGCGACCTAGTCCTTTTCTAACATCATCGGCCTGGAGGTCATGCCAAAAAATTGGGTACCAACTGATCATAGACTTACAAAGTTATTTATAAGCAGGGAAATGAACACTCAATTCTAGAAGTCGCTCAGGGTACCATAAAAAATGCATACATAGTCATTTTATCCATCCATTTCCCCCCTATACCAAGACCTAGAGGGGGGTGTTGTCAGGATTCCTACCTGAATTGGAAATTTGGACAAGGTAGATGACAGAAATCGAATCAAGCCATCAATTTAGCTGAAATCATTATTGGGATATAATCCCCAACAAATTTCCAGCCATCTTGACGTTGGGGACAATCCCCAACTAATTTGGTCACATATTACTCTCCCAAAATCCCCTAGTATTGGGGTTTAAACCCAATCCATACAGCGAGCAAATCCTACTTGATTTAGATAACTAGCCTGCTGCAGAATTCCTTAATTCGTGATAACTATAGATCTTAGCTTGGACTGCTTAGAGATTTACTGAGACACTTCCCTGATTTCCCTTATACTTTGAAAGCTAAGCTAAGAAACTTCACTCCCTTCCTTACTATTTAAGTCAAATTGGCCTTACTCTATTAGCTTTGTGAAGAATTATATATAAGGAATTACCACTCCTGGCATAGTATCCGGAGTAAAGACTTTTTGACCAGAAAAGAAAATAGGTATATTCCAACACCCAGGAGCTTTGGGTCACCTGGTTTATAAAATAAAAAGGAGCAAGAGGTCTAAACCCTTGATCCCAACAGAAATGATGGTGGAGGAGGGTGTTGGCAGGAGCATCTTCTTCTACTGCCTTTGAGACAGAGTCTAATCTCATGACAATTACTAAATATCTTTGATTAGTTCTTGCCTGGTTGGAGGAAAGAGCTCATTTATCAATGTTCCTTTTTGATTCAGGAAGGCTCAAACACATCAGAGGAATGTTAAAAACCTTATCAGTCTGGTCCCAAGATGATTTGTTATTCTGGAGTACAAATGCCAACATTGCTCTCCTCAAGATCCTGGTAGAGGGGAACATAAGGGCGCAGGAACCTAACATGTTCACAAATTGACTACCTTACCTTGAATGATATCAGCAGTAGAGTATTTGGAGCCATCATATAAAGTACATAGTAGGGTCCTTACTAGGGATATCCATTTTATTTGGCAACCACCAGACAGTGGTGACAGAATATCATAGGTCTAATTTGGAATAATGGGAGAGCGGGATGTTTTTCAGTTTACCCAAGTAGATTCCTTGGTGGTAGCAGTAGTGATTCCTTAGATGGCTAGCACTTGTTTCCTAATTAACTCATCAGCTAAAGCTCACATTATAAATTAGCAGCTTTGTGAGAAGTAGATTGTAGTAAGGGCTGGTCGCTACTAGGCAGTTGAGGCTCTTTACCATAAAGTTCCTGGAATGGGGACCTTTTGATCTCTTAGTGGTAGCTTATCTGATACGCTATCAAAGTGGATGTCAGGTAGTGGTTCCATTGCATGGGGTCCATGGAAGCCATTTTATTGAGAATAGAGATTAGGTTCTGATTTTCCCGCTCAACTAAACCATTTTTCAAAGTTTTATAGGGGGTATTAAAATGTGGTTAATATTAAAAAAGGGTTAATATCTGAAAAACTTGGGAAGTGAAATTTAGCCCATTGTCCTAAAGCAAAATTCTGGGCACCCATTTGGGGTGAAAATGGAGTGGAACAATATTAAGGCAATAGTATTGGCGGTGGCATCAGGTACCGAGATGGCCTCAACTCACTTGTTAAGATGGTTGATGGCTAGGATAATATAGAGATGGCCCTGGTTACCCGTGGATAAGGGCCCTATAACATGCACGCTAACAACGTTTAATGGCTTGGAGGGGCAAAAACTTCATGCTAGAAGCGAGGGTTCAGATGATGTTGAGTTCTGCACATTAAGCAAGCATCTATAACCTCTTGAATAGTCACATGCATCCAGCCCCAGTAAAATTGTTTCCTTAGCCATTCATAGGTTTCTTGACCTCCTCATGTCCTACCTGGGCGTGTCCTTTTAGGATAACTTCAGTCCTCAAGGATGATATAGATAGGGAAGCCACCTTCCATTGACCTTCTAATATAACATGCCATCTTTTATTTACATTCTGAGCCATTGAGCGTAACGCCTTTACTTTTTCTAAGGGCTCCAGTTCTTATTGTTCCGGCCATCTGATAAAGTCATACAAGCAATCTTCCACAGGTAATACTGAGAGGATCAGTATCCTGGATAACCCATTTGCATTTTGATGAGTAGTGCCCACCTGATGCACTATCAAAAAGTCATAGCTCTGTAGCCAGAGGGCGTACTTGGACAATAAACCGTTGAGATCCTTCATCTGTTGGAGCTACCTCAAGGAAGTGTGATTGGTGATGATAATGAAATTATTCCCATATAAGTACAATTGGAAGTGCTTGGTTGCGAGCAATAATGCTAAACCTTCATGTTCAATGACGCTGTAGTTCAATTCAGCTTTTGTTAAAGTTTTTTTAAATAAGCTACAGGTCAGTTGACTTGTTGCTCATCCAGTTGGACTAGTATAGCCCCTACAGCTAAATCGCTATCATCCATAAACAATACAAAGAGTCAAACAAAGTATAGGTAGATCAGTACAGGCTGTGAGATGAGGGCAGCCATAAGAAGATTAATACTCTGATCCTGTTCAGGGTTCTATTCAAAGGGTACGTCCTGTGTAGCTGATATACCAAGGGCTCATCCAGATTAGCGAACCAGGGTATGAATTTCATTTTATACCCAACCATACCTAGAAACACTTGAATGTTCCAAAGGCTTTGGGAAGCGTCATTTTCTCTATGGCGGTAACCTTGTCCAACAGAGGCTGGATCCCTTGTTTAGTGACCTTGTGCCCTAAAAGCTCCATTTTTGGTTGGGAGAAGAAGCATTTGGAGGGTTTTAGCTTTAAGAAAGCTCCTTTTAGGTAATTAAAAACCCGACAAAAATGATCTAAGTGGCCTTTGAAGGTCTTAGAGAAAAAGGTGATATCAATAATGTAGACTAAGATGCAAGGCACCTTTAAGTCACCTAGGAGTCCATCCATAGCTTGCTGGAAGGTTTCAGGGAAATTACAGAGCCCCTGCGGCATTCAAGTCAGTTCACAAATCCCTTCATTTTCGATAGGAGCGCACTTGGCTTTATCTATGAAAGACAACTTGATCTTTCAGTACCCACTGGCAATATCCAAAGTGGAAAAGTAATGGGCCCCTGCTAGGAGCCAAATGAAATCATCAAACCGCATGAGGGGTAGCTATCTTTTCAAATACTATATTAATCTTACAATTATCCATGACAACCTGATGGCTCCCATCTTTATTTTTAACAATCAGGAGAGGAGATGCCCAAGGACTTTATGAGAGTACTAGAAACCCTGAGGTCGGAAGCTCCTTGAGTTTGGTGGTGACCTAAACTTCTTCCACTTTTCTCTTTTGATAGGGGCATGAGTGTATTGGTTGGGCATCCCCTGTTTCTACATTATGCACAACCCTTTTCATATTGCCGAAGTTGTATGTGGATGTGGAGAATATTACAGAATATACCTCCAAGAGCGCATAAATTTTATCTTTTGTTCTGTGGTAAAGTCTTCCCCATTGGAGGTGGTAACTAGAGCTACAGTGGGAGGTTCTTCTAACCTAAAGTCATGGAGGTTCTCAAAGCTGTGAATATTGCTAATATAATTGACTAGAACTAACTGTAGGTAGGCAATCAGCATTCAGGCCCAATGGCTTGGGCCTTTGAAGTCAGGTTAGTAGCAGTACAGAAATTGAACAAGCATAGATTGGGTTGGTCCTACCCAGGCAGGTCAATGTCTCCTTCATAGAGTTTATTTCAACCCAGAAAATTTCTAGTAGACTTCTGGTAGGTATATTCATATAAATCAAAGTATCCACTATGATCTGCGACCCTGGATGAATTGCCTTAAATTTTGGTGAATAAACATGCATTCCTTCCATCTAATTCACTGTGTGAAGGAGTAGTTTTACTCTTGAACTTCAGATGTGGTACTCTAGTCATTCAATCCTTTTTTAATCTCCACCAAACATTTTTGTTCCTTCACGCGCTACTTGTTGTCCTTGGATGTGTCAAATACCAAGGGTATGCGGGTACAAGAAATCATAGTAATCCTTCCTTATATTGGATGATGGCATCATACTCTTGGAGAAACTTTTTACCCAGAAATAAGTCATAGCAAGGGTTGTCCAGAGCTATTGATGCAGAGTTAATATGATCAGCCCAAATTTGGAAGGGGTGAGTGCAGAATAGCTCCTATGGAGAGGGTGCACTGTTGGCTGGTGGTACCATATAAAAGTAATGGGAAAATTTGAAAGGCAATCTTAATTTCTTCATTAAATTGGATGAGACTATGTCCTTGAGGATCCGCTATCTATTATGAAGAGAACTGGAATTTTGTGAACCTTAATTGCAACTTAGTTGATCAAACTATAAAAAAGGTAGAAGGGTGATAAACATTGGTGACTCATCATAATAGTGGGAAGAGTCAAGCAGTGTATTATTGATAATGATTTAATTATGGTCAAGGGTTCTCCAATAGCCACTTCTGTGGGTATTTTCAGTCTTAATTATAGATATGATGGGGGATGTGTCACATAAAGAGCCTCTACCTATATGCTGACCCTCTTTTCCAATGTTTCATGTTCTTCCTCTTCTGCTCAACATTTTTAGCACTCCTCCTTAGTGTGCTGGCAGCCTTTGCATTAAGAGCATGTAGGTAACTCTTTATAGTTGGCCTCCAGTGCATGAACTCTGGGTCTTCATTAATTTGATTTATTTGAGGTAAGCTGACCAGGGGATGGACATTACCAAAACTAAAATTAAAACTAAAAACTAACATAACTAATTGGTTTAGACAAAACGATCAAGTGAGAGGATTGAGTGAAGCACTTTGAACAAAAAAACCAACCAGGTAGGCAGCAGAAACCGCTTATCCCTCCATGGTGGAAAGGGAGGGGGATTGAAGGGCTCATCTATGGAAGTGGCTTCCTCTTCCAAGAATAGGGTACATGTCAAGGTAGACAATAAGGGCGTCAGTACATTGGCGGCATGTGGTTCAATATTACTAATGATCGGTATTTCATGGAAAATGCCAGCTAGGAAAATGGCACTGATAGATTTGGCTAAAGCTTTTTCAGCTTTAATGCGGGTGCCTGGTAATTTAACAAACAAGGCAATATTGGTTTGGGTAATCTTAGCTTTCAGATTCCGTGCTACAATTACAACGTTTTAGAGCATCATTAAAATTTTTATGTAATTGTTCCACTGTAATTTTAATCTTTTGGGTAAGACTTTTGAGGATAACAGAAGTTGGTATTCCTCCTGTGAGCATCGCCACTGATTTGGTGACAGCTTTACAAAGGGGAAAAAATCTGGTGTTGCAGCTGCTTATACTGTAAGCTGGTGATAACTGCAAAATGATTCAGCATTTGGCTGTGGGGTATATAGTTGAGGGGGGTATTTGGCGTCCCATTCTGCATTAATGAACTGCTCAATTTTCAGAGATGGTTCTTCAATGAGCTTACCTGATTTATTAATTTCAGCCAATAACTCCCATGGTAACTGGTTGAATTGAATTGGGGAATTGGCGTATGGTTAAGGTTTGGTTGGTTCATTAAAGGAAGCATGAGATAGAACTGGGATACAAACTGTTGCTTTTTGGGGGAATCATGTGTGGCATTGGGGTGAGGAGAAGGCTGATTGGTGGCTGCAGGTGCAGTTGCAGCAACAGGCTTTGGGGGAGGGGAGGTAGGATTGTACCCCATGCCAGAACTTGTACAGGGTAGGTGGCAAATTGGAGGTCAGCAGATGAGTAGTCCAATCTTTCAGAAGTGGTTAAAGAAGGGCGCTTGCATTTCAAGCGGTCCAACTCAAAACATGACGGATAGATCATCCGCCCGCCCTCAACGTGGGCCCAAAATGGATGGTTGGGTGCTGAAGGAATAATGACGCGAGGGGGAATTGACACAGCAATTTTTCTAATTCAGGGCAAATAGTGGCATATGCCCAAAGCCCAGCGAGTCATTTGGCCCCATTTGGGACCACAAAATGTAAGATGGGGTTGGAGCCATAGGCTTCCAAACCATCCATCAGCTCCTGGTAGAGCACTGCAGGGGGGAGGTGGGTGGGCAAACCAGCAAATGGACCACTAAAGTGGTGTCGACTGGGAGCTGGGGCCTGAGTTGTGGGAAGAGGGGTGCCCTGGAATACCAGGAGCACATTTGCTGCAGTGGCAGCATCAGCTTTACTTGTGAAGACGAGGTTGAAATACCCCTTATAGGGGCAGAAATCTATAAATACGTCGGGTGTCATCACCACCTGTGCCATTTCAATAATGGCTTGGTCATGGTATAGGAAGAGTTTCCCATAGTCGACCCTTAGGCTGTAGTGCATGTTGCTCCAGGGGAGCACCAGGGGGCAACGGGGCACCACTTGGGTTTAAGTGAGGTGGGCGTCAAGATCCTTGTGAAGAAAGAATTATCCCTTGGGTTTGGAATGACTGGGTGAGCTAGTCTGAGCGCGTTTTCCTGCCAGATGAAAAATAGCGGAGGGAGTTTCGCCGCTGCCCCACACTGGAGCAGCTGGTGGAGAATCTGAGGACATCAGAGCGAAACTACAACGGAGTGATCAAGATTTAATTTGTTATTAATTTGTGTAATCTGCTAGAAAATTTACGCTAAGCGGAAAGAAAGGTTTTGAACTCTGGGTCTTATTGATGTCCAAATTGAGGAGGGGTATCTGTTCAAAATGGATGTAGGAATCTCATTGAGTTTCTCCTTGACGCCACATATCTAAGTAAAGGTTTACTTAATTACTACCGTGTGCAGTTGAAATTTGGGCCATTTCCTAAGCGAAAAGATGGTGGTAATGGTGTAATTTAAAATGATTCAATTAACAATAACTAGAAGTTGTGAACTAAAATAATATGACATGAAAAGTCATAGGAGTTTACACCTTTTCAGAGGCGAATAGCCATGAAAGCTTTTCGAATTAATAGGGTCTTATCAGAGCCAAATTCTTGTATGATTGCAGTCTTGACTTAGCCCAACTTTGCCATTTCTGTAGGTGAGTAGTCATAATCTCCTGAGCTTCACGACATAGTCAAGAATAGATATGATTGACCTTTATGGCGATCAGTAGTCTCCTTTATAGCAATTTCATAAGCATTTAAGAAGGATACAATAGTTTCTTGTCCTAAAATGAATCACTCTTAAAAGCTTGGTTTAAAGGTCAACACTGCTGGCATAGAAAGGGCATGAAAGCCAGTGTCAATAACCTGGTTAAGCTCAGTAGATTCAGACTCAGCATAAGCGTAGGATGCTTGCTAATTAATCTGTCAACAAATCTTCTCTAATTCATCCTGTAACTCTTTTAAACACCAGTTAAGTTCACTGACCTTGGCCTTCTGATTGAGTTGGAATTTCTAGTCCAGGATTTCAGAATCACAGAAACTGACACGAGCATCCAGATTAATGAAATTGTAGCTAATCTTGTTAAATCATTTATCAGTAAGCTTTATGATTTATTGGACATCCTTTAGTTTGAAGTAAAGGACACCCAGTGTAATGGCAGGGTTGATGAGGTTTCCATCTGGGTGAACTCCACATCTGCAAGTAATCTTCTCACTTGTTTCTTATGGTATTCAAACTTCTTGAGCATTTTATCATGTTGAGGGTCCTTGGGAAGTTCAGCCAATGAAGCGTGTCCCAGGAAAAGCCATGGGACCCTGAGGAGCCAGGTTATCCTTCAGCACCACTATGCTGTGGGGCCCTTCGGAACGCTTGGGGCCCTAGGAGCCATTCAATGAATTTGTATCTTTGGTGCTGGAGCTGATCAAGCAGGGCCTCTACATAACTCAATTGTTGGGTTAAGATAGATTCAAGGTTTGTTGTCCGGCAAACAATAAAGCAGCATTTTAGACATACTCATTCACCTCAGATACTACACTCTGCAGTTGTTGTGTAAGGTGAGTATCCATATATTCAGAGATCCCAGAGTTTAGCAAGACGATTTGGTCTCTGGCATCGTCAATAAGGCTGCAGTTGTCTTGAATAGCTACCTGATTATTTCAAACATACATGGAGGCAGCTTTGTAAAATTCAACCAGATTGGAGTTTGGCCTTTCACTAATCCTAAATGGCATAGTATTTCCTGGTGATGTAAGCCCACCATTGTGAGAAGGTGGTGAAGTGCCAGATGGACAAACTGCCAAAAGTAGGGCTTTGCTCCACCCAACACATCATTAATTTCTAAAGCAGCCAAGTCATAGAGCCATTGCATATAGGAGGGGACTGAACAAGCTCGCAAATAACTAGAGCTGATTTCAGTGGAGTAAATTTCATCAAGGAGCTGTCATATTGTATTGGCGAGGTTTTCTGCTTGAAGGTAGAATGACTAGGGTTTGGCAGAAGAAGGTTAAATGGAAAGGTGGCCTAGAATTCTAGGTGCTCAGGCTGAACTGGTTCTACTTCAAATTGTAAAGTACTAATGCGTCAAGTAATTATTTTTCCCATTGGGTTAAATAATCAATTATTATTGTTCTTCTTAGATATCTTGTTATTGACGTTTTCACTGTTTACATCTTAGGGTGCCCCTTTAGTGAGCACCAGGTTTTTGATTTTCACAAGAAAAGCTGAAAGTAAAGAAAACTGGGTGCCCATGTAAGTCCTGTGGCCTAGCCCCTGTGCCTGGATAGGGATCAGCATCTCTTCTTAACAAAGAGTGGGCCAAAGGCCCAGATGGACCCTCTGTCACAGTTAAGTGACTTGGCGCATGTGGTGAATGAGATCTGGGTTATGCCTTACCCCTAAGGATCTCTAATATCTGCCTCTTCCACCCTCTACCCTGTTAGAGTGGATAGAGGGGGTTTGCAGAGAGGTTTCTCAAGCCAGGGGCCAAAGGTAGGCCCCTGGAAAACACCACTCACTGAAGGTTTTTGCCTAAATTTAGAATTAAACAGGATGTAATGACCTTGAGGCCAGTTTTAAAATTAGGGCTGGGGGAGCCAGTCTGGACTTCTTGAGATGAAAATTGAGTCAGGTCCTGATTTATGCAACTAGCTGATCATTGAGTGAGCCAGCACAATACTCCCAATCCTCCGGTATGGATTCAGGAAGGTTGAGATGCATGGCTATCCTAACTTAGACAGTTAGGCCACAAGTTGGCACTGTCAACCTGACTTAACCAAAATTTTGGAAAAAGGTTTTAAGAGGTTATTTCAAGTTTTATTGGAGTTGCAAATATTCTGGACCACCACTCCCCTCCCAACTAATTGGTTCCCACCCACAAATTTTAAGGGTACAATCCCTTGATGCCCCTCCCCAACGTTGCTCCCAATTATAAAGGCAACAACTCTGCCCAAAGGCTGTTGTCAGTTCATTTCTACTCCCTTGCCCTATTTGCAATATTGAAACTCATATGTTCTCACCCAGCCCATCATGGACTCTATCTGTCCAATTTTATAAAAGAAAATACCACTTTTAGATCTAGTGAAAAGCACTGGCACCCTTGTTTTGATCTCAATGATTGTTTACTGGGTTGTCCAGTTAATTGACCCTTCTACCTGAAAAGTCATTTAAATTTTCAAAAGAAACCATCCCAGATGAGGTGACCTCTCCTTCTGCCACTATCACGCATCTGTTCGCTTTGACCCTGTCTCACTGCCCTGTCACTGGTTTGCATGAAGCTGTTTGCTGGGCGGGACAGCCTCAGAGCAACCCCTTTTTGTCACTGGCAGAAGCGAGGCCCTCATCCAACTCTCACACAAAAGATTTTGTTCACAAAAGCCTGGAGCTACCGCTCAAAGAGATCTCAGCATAAAGCACACTATGTGGGCCCCCTCTGCACCCCATTTCTGCTGTTGATTTTGTGGCGAAACCAAAAATGTCTTATGTCAATCCGCAAACCTCATTTATAAATTTTGAGGCTTGCAACTGTGAAAGCCTGAGGAGTTGTCATCCTCCCTGCATCCCCCGCTCTTGGGGTTTGACCACACATGACCCATGTGTCAAGATTATGATATGACTGGATGATGAGCCTGAAATAGCTATTGAAGAATGGGGAGAATCCGCCAACCCTGATACTAGTTACAGTTTATTTGAGCGCCTTGAGTTGAGGCAATTTTGGGTCAGAAAAAGGCTATTATTAGATTGCCTCCATATAGGGCAATAAGGCAATGTTGACATTCAATGAATATTGAGTAAGATTGCCTCAAACTAAGGTGATAGAGAATTGAGAATACCCTACTCTGATGGAACAAATGAATATGGTGGAACTGAATAGCTAAGCTGAGTAAATGGTATTTTCCAAAGTCATTGAGATATAAATGAGACAAGAAGGTTGAAGGAGGAGGATTGTTAGTAGTTTTGAGAGAATGGAACAGCAAGTAACTACTGTAAATATTAAATAAATAAAGTGTCATCCAGGGCAATAGCTCTACATCTTATTATATTTTTAAGAGCGTCTGAGGACTGACGCTCTTCATATCATCTGTCCAATTGCTCAGTGGGTGCAACCCTGTTCAAAATCCCCCAGCGTATCTCAACAATTCCAGCAAAATTATAACAATGTGCTTGCACCCATTGAATCTATTTGATTTGCCTTGGGGGCCTTCAGTATGTTTCTAAACTTTTATTTCTTCATGCCCACACTAGAACCCCGCTTCTCCAAGTTGCTTAGACTTCTTTGCCCTGGCATTCTGGGCTCTTCACTAGGTGTTCACGCACCTTATTGGGAGCCCAGTTTAGTTGTTTAGCTGCATCTGTGATAGCATAGAGATGTAGTAATGGAAGCTGGGTATTGTCTTCAGTATGTCTTGGTTCTTTGGAATTGCTAAAGAGAGTCAATGGCGTAGCACTTTTGCTCAATCAGGGTCCAATACTATGCACTATCCTGGGGTTTAATACCTATTATCATAACTATGTGAAGAGAAATAGGGATAAAGTTGATAAGGAGATAAACAATAACCTTTATTGTTAAAAGCATACAAAGTTTATAAGATGATTAGGGGTCTTGTGGCATATGGTCGCTCATGTCTCTTTTGTTCCAGATCTTTTCTTCTCATCTAATTTGAGTTTCAAACCGTGACCTTTCTCTTGAATCAGCGTCAGGATTGTTGATCACATTGTACTATGGCATCCGGATGGTTACTTCTAGCGTTTAGATGGATTCTCATCTTGTGATAATTCTTGATCCTTTTAATTTGTTCTTGACCATTTGGAAGAAAGGGATCATTTATTGATGATCTATTTGATGTAGGAAGTGTAAACTTGTCAGAGAAAGGTTGACCATTTTATTGGTCTAGTCCTAAGATAAGTAGGCTGTTCTAGAGTATGATGTCTGATAATTGGTATATTTGTTTTTTAAAACAAAAGAAAGCTTAAAATTAAAGATTATAGATTATATGAAAATGTACAATGATCGAAACTTAGTTAGCATATTCTTACAGTTATATAAAGCTTGTTATAAAGTAGATATACCATGAAGTCTTAACCTTTTACCTTTATGTTATAGTATTACTATACTATTGACATTGCAGGCATATTGTTTGATAGCTGAAAATATAGATTTTTATAATAGCCAGTTTTTCTGTTATATTATAAAGTATCAAAAAGAATCTTCCCTCCAATATTATTTAATGATTATATAAGCTTACTTTAAAGATTAAAATGATTATAGTTAATATTTAGGGAATATACCCATAGCTAAGATATTATATACCTGTTGTTATGAAACTTATATTTTATAAAATATATAAAGGACTATATATTTCTTAAGATATAGGCAAAATTTGTGATTTTTATAAATTTGCTAAAAGATGTCTGAGAAAGCAACCTAAGATGATATTTTTATGCTAAGCTACAAGTTATCTTATTTAATTAGGAATTTATGATGTATTTTTTTTACTTTTTTCTTAGTGCTTCTCATGTCTAAAACTAGGTTTACACCATTATTTATACTGATATAATCTCCAATAACTTTATATAATATATAGTATAACTATCATATAAAAACAAAGCTTACTAAATCTCTAGCTTATATCATATAAAAATTTAAATCCTTTGCAAATTTTACTTTAGTATACATGATACAGAAACCAAAAAATGCTTATTAAACCAAGTGCCTTACTTTTCCCAATATCTTTTAGCCATCTTATATGAACTAACCAAAATCTATAAAAAATTATCTGGAATATCCAAATCAGAAGACCAACTCTACTAAATACACTTTTTATAGGAGTAAATTTAGTTTTATAATCTTCTAACTTGATATTTAATGCTCAAATATATTATGAAAGTCTTAAGCCTGATAGCTTATGAGCTTTGAGGGCACAATCCTAATACATGCCATTGTATTCAGAGCACAAAAGGTACAGTAAACTATCTCACACATTACAAACTTTTCAAAATATACAATTATATGAACTTTTAAGTTCAATTCATTCTTATTTTCATGATATAACTTAACTTTTATAGATTCTTAAAGTAGTCTAATTTAAAATAAGTGATAATGCCTAGTTTTGGTTCTTACTAATTTATCTAATCTTAATATACTTACACATAATTAAAAGGTAATAGTCTTATAGTTGGTGTTATGATACTGCTAGATTACTTAGTTGGTCAGCTCTTTTTAAGTACTAGATGATCCCAAACAAAGGGATGGGGGAGTCATCAATGTAATTTATTGGCTAATTCTTCCAGGTTTTTTCTTGGCCTTCTCAGATAACAAAAACATATAATAAACTCATTTTCTGAGTAGTAATGATTAATTAAGCTTTGGGTGTCAATTTTCTTATTGTATAAAACAAAGTTTGGTGCATAATCCATTTTAACTAGACTAATTAATCTTGAACTATATCTATATTTACAGGGCATACATAATTCAAAGATAAAAAATTTAGATGCAATTAAATATAGACAGGGAAAAATATATTCTATTTGTACATTGTTAAAAACTGCTAATTTTATTTTCTTTAAAAAGTCACTACTAATTAATATTTATGAACGCCCTTTGGTTGAGACCATCAAGTATTAAAAAAAGTATTCGAAGTGGGTCGACCTTGGGACAAATATGTCACACCGAGAATTTTTCTAGCCAGTACAGGTTTCGAACTCAAAACCTGAACTAGGGTGGAAGCAGTTTTACCTGCCAGACTCAAGTATTAAAAAAGGTCAATACTAATCTAATGTAGCTCCTGTAGTCTATTGTAGACGTTTTAAGTTAATTTCCTTGTCTGACCTATTTTATTTAACAGCAAAGCATTGTTGTTCAAATAATATAAATATACATAATAGGTATGTGGTAAAGTTGAATTCTAAATTTAAAAATGTCTTATATAGTTTAATGTTTTCATGCCTTTGATTGCTAATCAAGTATAAGAAACAAACATGCAAAATGATAACAATTTATTGGAATAAATTGCAGAAATTGATTAAGTAAAACAATAACTAATTTCAAAACTAATCTTATCTAATTTACCAAAAGAATTAATTTTAGCCTTTTAAAATTTGAAAAGTACTATGTATATCCAATTAATTAAGGGTTGTGTATCTTACTTAAAAAGTCCATTTTAGCAGTATTTCTTTTTTGCTTTTACTTAACTATCGTTACTTTAAGTTTATAAACCTTTGTCAGCAAATCCAAAAGTGGCTTAGAGATGTTACTTTGATAATAACTCAGTGTTAAATATCGATCTATAAATAACCTCAAACAAAAACTTAAGTTATCTGTAGTTTAAAAGCACGTGAAATAACTATACTCGGTCGAATTATAGCTTTAATGAAGTATTTTGTAGGATTACATATAGTTCATTTACTATATTCAGCAATCTAGTATTATAAGTTTACCAAAATGTCATATTTTGAAAAATAATGAAATTGGTTATATCAAGATCAATACAAAGGCTTCTATTTATCGCTCCAATATTTTCTTCTTTTTGCTAAAAAGAAAAAAAGTTAATTTCTAAAACAGGGTTCAAAAAAGAATGTATGGCTCAAAATGTAAAAATCATCGATAATATGTTGTACCCTTACCAGTTTCAAGCATAGTTAGCGTTTAGAAAAGAACTTTTCGTGACCGAAATCTTTAAGATGCATAAAAAGTTGATTCCTTGAAGAAAATACGGAATGACACGTCTGGCACGTTAGCTTTAATAAAAATATTAGTCAGGTTGGAAGCAAAACCTTAAATATGAAGCGCTAAGAATAATAATCATAGGAATATCATTTAAAAACAGCCAAAAAATGCAGAAAGATGTAACATAAGTGTTACATAATCTAGTTGGGAATATAAAACCTCAGTGCAAATTTTGTGAATTAATTAGATAATAAAGGCCTTACGTATTACTCTTAATACATAAAAGATATAGAAACCCCTATCGTACATCATTGCCCCTCCAAAATAAATAATATGGCAAGATAATTTTTCATAGAATACTGTTTCAACTAAAATTCAAAAATAATATAAGCAACTTTTTTTAAAAAAATAAAACGTTTATTTTATGAAATATAGCAATTTAGCGCTTTTTGTTGTTAAAAATAATTTGACATTACAAATTTGTTTGGTATCTTGCAAAAAAGACAAGATATTAAAGTCGATGGAAGCAAAAGAAAGCCACTTCAAGCCTGAAGCGTAAGAAAGCAAAAAAAACTCTTCAAAAAACACCAACAAATAAATATATAACCTAATAATAGCCCTAGAGTAACTGAAAATGATTGAGTAGAACTTTTGAACCTACAAATTAAAACACTAAAAAAACTTACATTGTTAGACGGTTTCTTCTTGACTTTTAATTTTCTATTCTCTTTAGGTTCTGGATTCATATTATCTAAAGATTGATCAGATAATATCCCATTAGATTTAGCATCATTGAATAACAAAGATGACCTTTCGGTTTTGAAATCTGTTGTTTTAAAATCAACGTCTGATGTTCCTATAGGCAAGTTGATTCCTATCATTTGAAAGGAGTCAGAATCTTCTAAAAGTGAAAAAGTATCAATAACATTTTTCTTCTTGTTTTTCTTCTTCGGTTTTCTATTATGATCATTTGTATCGAGCTTTAGATCATGAAAAGAGTCTACAGTTTCTTCAAAGCCTAAGCTTTCATCCTGAAGAATACAAGAAGCCTTATCAAAGTCAGACTTATTTTTATACGATATCTCAATATAAGTATTTCTTAAGTCTTTGTTCTCCTCATTTTCTTCATTAGATAAAGAATCAACAAGCTCTGATAAAAGTCCATCCTCTTCACGAATGAGTCGCACGCGTAATCTATCAACACCTTTTAAATGCTTTTTGGTTGTTTGATGGTGTCGAAGTTGATTTATAGAAGAAAACTCTTTGTCGCAAGCTACACAATATAGATCTTCTAAAGTATCTTTATGATTGAAAATAGTTTCTTCTTTCTCATTGTTAGAAAAGTGTAGTTCAGAATCAGCTCCCCAATCATTGCATAGTTGGTCAAGTTCTGCAAGATCAAATTCAGTAAATTGCGCCCAAGCAGGAAGTTCTTTCACCTCTTTAACAAGCGGCATTTTCTTTGAGATGCTTTAATTTTGAAGCTTCCAATTCTTCTCTCTTGACCTTATTTAGCCTTTCCAATTCAGCAATATATTTTTTATAACGAGGATCTCGTTTACGCAAATATTGTGCGAGTCTTCTTACTGCTGCATTATAATCTTTTTGAGCAACCTCTCTTAATTTTTTATTATCCTTTTCAATTATCCTTCGCATACGCCTATCAGATGCATCGGATGTTCTATATTTATCGAACCACCCAAAGTCTCGATTTGTTGAAAATGATTGCCAAAAATCATAAAAAGGTTTGACTTTTTCAAGGTAATCCCAACCTGATTTCCCAAAAACAGGAAGCCCGTGCGGTTCATTGAAGGAAATTTTTCTAAACAACGAGTCATAAACAGCATAAAACCCTTGACCACAATCACCAAAACCTGAGAAGACTGAAGATGAAAAATATGCCATGATATTTTCTAAACTTAAACCGCCATCTCCCGCAACTTCTGTGCCAACATCTACTCCCCTCAAAATAGATTCGCGGTGAGAATCATACCAGGTTCTTTCTTGGGGGTCTGACAAAATATCATACGCATGCTGGATTAAAGCAAATTTTTGGGTAGCTTCTTCTAAGTTGTTGGGATTCTTATCAGGGTGCCATATCAAAGCCAAACTTCTATATGCCTTCTTCAAATCGGAAGCGCTGGCATCTTGAGCAACACATAAAAGCTCATAATAACATATCATGATAGTTCAAGTAATTTCTGAAAACAACTTGAGAGTCTATAAAAGTAAAATAAAATATAAATAATTCTTTTCTAAATAAAAAGTAGGTTATGGAATTTGAAATCTATTATCGATGGCTTGTCAAAAAGGATTTAGCAAAAACCATGCAGCTCACAAAACCGGGCTAGAGTTTATAAAATGCTCATAGAGCATCATATCAACTCAAACTCAAGTTTTAAAGTTAAATTCAAAACTCATCCATTAATATAATTTGTTTAACTTGATTTTGGTTGACTTGAACCTATCATTTTCTGCTTATCGGGTATTTTATTTCAAAATTTATATCGTTTTTAGATCTTCTTTAATATTCAGTTTGAGTTTGTTTTAATTTTCATTTAGCGTCATTAAGTAGGCAGACTGGAATAAAAACGAAAACTGTGATACAAGCTGTGTGAAGGGGTTTAAATCCTACAAGAGCTCAATTTCTTATATATACACCTAAAAAATTTTAAGGGTTTATTAGGTTTACCTCAGATTCGAAAGTAGTAGTATCATTGTGATATAACTGAAAATTTATCTCACATACTTTTTATATATCTTGCTTTAAATAATTCCATTTTAATTCTCTTGATATTTTCTGAAAGAAAAGAATGTTTTATATTATAAGGCTACAGAATTTTATGAGTAATACTAGTATTATATTTCTGTTGACTAATCTGCCTATAAAATTATCAAAGTCCAGAGAGGTATGAGCTTGCCATGCCTTATGCAGGACAAGCCCAGATGCTCTAAATAACAATAACCACCAAATCAGTAGCTTCAGTAAGATTAGATATAGAAGGCCTGTAGCTATAGGTTGGTAAAGCCTAAGATGGGAGTAAGCTTTTCCAATGCTAAGCTTATTAGTATACTACCCTATTTTAATGTAATCTGGGTAGGTATTGGCAGAAGGAAAAATATACATCTGATAATAAAAATAAGAATTTTGGAGGTGGCAGTATATAACATTGCTACTCCATAACAGGAAGCAAGTTTATTTCAATATATCAATATATAGCTATGTGCTAATTTTAAGTTTACTTGAAATTAGTTTGAAATAATAAGAAAAACAAAGGTTATATTGAATATTTAATCTTATGAGATAAATTTTTAATTCAATGAAGCAAGAAGAGAAAGCTATATAAACAGTTCATTTAGCTTAATATATTCAGGTAAATTATTCCAAAATCATTTTTTCCCTTATATATCATAAATTAATACTAAAAGAAGCAAATGTTAATTTAAATTTTATTCGAGGTGGGCCGACCTGGGGACGATACCGCACCAATTAGGGAAGTGAAGAAAATGGGAAAGGAGGATAAAACCCGGAAAACCTCCATGCGCAGCGTATGATAAGCCAAGAACTACATGGACCGCCTTTGCTATTCGCTATCTCGGTTCGGGGCATTGGTGTGCAAAACCAACAGTCAAAATCGTCCCCTACCCAAAGTCCATTACCGGGATCGAACTCGGGAGGCAATGGTAGAGGGTCCATACTCTACCACTGGGGTATCCTCCCAAAAGAAGCAAATGTTAAACTATTAGTAAATTAATTGTAGATTGGTTCAATTATAGCATCTTTTTTAAATAAAGGGGAAGTTAGGGACAGAGCACAAAATTTTAAATTTTTCAATTTAGCTCTCAATAACATATATCAGTATAATAAATCTTTAAATTATAAAGGTCTAAAACTCTTGAGATTTGAGTTTAATATAATTCTGGTTTATGAAATTCTGAGATCTAAAGTATTGAGGCTCCCGTAAGACCCATACCTCTGTCTATTAAGCTAGACCAGGTCATGCATACTTTTAAGACTAAAAAAGGTTCAAACCTCTAGGCCCTGCCCCTTACCCAGATCTCTGACTTAGGGCAAACCCTAGGCAAGATTTGAGTAGTGTAATCATTGGAGCAACTCTTGTAGCTTAATCTGGAAATACATTCATTTTAAAACAAGAATGGGATTAAGCTGCCAGTTACCCTTATTGTCACCCTGGGAAAGTTAGCTTATGTAGTAATGAAAGGTGGGTGATGGTGTGTCCCTTGAAAATTGTGCCTCTTCCCCCTCTGCTAACCACCCAGAAGTTAGTGTAGATAATTCATGAGGTATCATGTGGTGGTGGTGGGTAGAAGTAATTATCAGCAGAGGGTTCATAGCATTTTACCCAACAAAAAGTTTCCTCCATCATTTCAAGTTCTACTACCAAAGTAGATTAATAACCAGCAAACATAGTTCAACATAGATTCACTATTGGGCTCAGAAATTCCCACCTGCTGTTCCTCTCCATTGCTGGCAAAATGAGCCTATCCCCAGCAGGTATAGACATGATAAACCCTTTGATATAATTTGGGACCACCCATATTTGGCTGCTTGTGGGCATACTCTGAAGTATACTGGAGAAGTCATTGACATCATACCAAGTGCAATTGAAGAAGAAGAAAAATTCTTGCAAAGGAATTTGATACCAATCCTGCTGGGTAGGTCAGATCTATATTAATATTTATAACAATTTAAGGTAACATTCTGCCATGGCCAAATCACATAGATATTTCTGATAGTGGTGTAAATTTTTCATGTTCTCTTATTTTGTGAGTTTATAAAGCAATGGATACCAATGTATTCTTCTGCCACTCCATTGTTTCCCTTTCCACTTCTTAGTTTAGATAAAAATCAAAAAAATTTAATTTTATATGTAAAGTTAAGAAGTTTACTAGGCGTTTAGTAGCTATCATTCCAGATTTCAGGATTTTCTGGATAGTGCTCATGATTGCCTTATTCTCCTTGTATCATACAAAATAAATAGCTTTACCAGAGGTATTCTGGATGTTTCTCTGGATAGTAACTCACCCTGAGTGCCAGTGCAGTCTTATCATTATCAACATGTCAGAAAATTATAAGTCCAATATTGTGAGAAGAGCATTTCAGAGGTAAATAACAATAATATTAGCCAAAAGATATTGGCCAATTCTTGGTAAAACCCCTTAAATCAGGTAATACTTTATAAAATACTTCTTAGACAAATAGCATGAGCTTGTATGTTGGAAAGCACCAACCATGCGGCGAAATCAGGGAGTTCATCTGAGGTTTGTCCCCAGCCCACTTGCAGTTTACTTCACACACCTAGGCGGAGACCACCCTCTTTTATAGGGTTGGATGGGTCCTGCAAGGTGCAAGTATTTTACCACCCATAAATGATCAAATAAAATAAATCCTTACCTCACGGATTTGTCCTACTTGCCATTGGCCCTCCATATGTTTTTCTGTCAAGTGAGCCAAGGCTTAAGAGCTCCAATAAGTCAAAACAATATCCCCTAATTTGGCTGTTCCTAGTCCAATATAAATTTCGCACCTCATCCACTTAAGCAGTTCATACAAAATAAATACTAAGCATTGAGATATTGAAAAGGTTCATTTTTTAACTCCCATTGAATATAATAAAAACATAAAAAATTCAACATTTTATTATTATCAGAGTTGTCATATTTAATATATAGTGGTCAAAAACCCCTCATAAATATTTATTCTAGCAGTAAAGAGTGCTACTCCTGCCATAAAATTGTTGAAATTCAGGGTTCAAAAGCACCCACAAGCATCTAAAACTCCTGGATTCCAACAAGTAGTGCTCACTATAGGGGCCCTGTAAACCACAAATCTCCTATTCAATATTGGCAACTGTATCTAAACTTTAGTTAGCTGCTTTAGAACAACAGCTAGACAGTGCTTTATCTTGCCTTAAAAGGATTGAGCAGCACTCTTCCCAAGGCCCATATAAGGCCTCCCCTACCATCCATAAACTCCTTTTCCAATATAAGTTTACCCTAGTAAGGGTAGTATTGCCACCTTTTTGTTTGTTTATGAATTAATTATGGAAGGAGCAACTGGACAGCAGAAAATCTGGTACATATTCCCCTTCTTGAGTTGTGTGTCTCATGAGATAATGGTTCCCACCATGGCCACCCTCAGCACCTGGGCGAAGGTTAAAAGCCCTTATTGAAGAATTTAGCTCCACACAAGTTTACAAAGGAAAAAATAGGCCTTTATGTGCCTTAGTCTACAAGAGGGAGAATTGATCCCCTCTTTTGTTGAGCAATTTTATAGTGAAGCTCAATATCTGTTTCTGGCAAAAATGCTACATCTAGATGATGCCATTGCTGCTAGTTTGGCTATTTTAGTGCCTCATTCCTCTTTTGCGCTGCATATCTCTACAGTCAAGTGCACCTTCAAAAATTTATGAGATATTAAAGAGCCTTGTTTGTTGTGGCTGACTATTATAAAAGTGGAACTATGCAAGGGTCTCTGAGATGAGAATCTATTCCAAACCCTTTAGCCTCTTCTGTGGCTGTCTCTCTGGAACCAAGCTCTTGCGGGGATTCCCCCTGAGTTGCTCCTCCATCATGTAAGGATAGCCAGAGGATACTGAAAGTGATAGGGCGGCACTCTCCTCCAACATTGATCCAAAAGCTCCACCGTTGAAGGCAGTTATCACTTGGCCTTGTTCTTCTCTTTTTTGGATAAGTCTTCCAAGGTGGATCAATTGTCCTGTGCCTCCAAGCTTCTGTCACTATCTCCAATAACCTCTCCTCTGACATATCTAGCTCAAACCTGAGAGCCATGGGGCAGCCCAAACCTCCTGCATCAAAAATAAATGTAGAGCTATAACAATTACAGCATCTCCTCAAAAAGTTACACAGGTAATTGAGTGTGCCCAGGACCTCCCTTGCAACAAAGGAAGCTCTGACCTTATGTCATGAAAAGGGCAAAAGAAGTTTAGACTGGCCTGCCAGTTGGGATGCGTAAGCACCCAAAAAGCAAGCCAGAATGCCAGAGGCATTGCCACATGTATGACGTTGTATGGAGCTGGGCATTGGGAACAATAAATTGTTGGTGCAGGGTAATAGTGAGTAACAACCCAAGAATTAACCAAATGGAGACCGTCCCAGACACTGGAGGTCTTGCTGCAGGGGGTGGTACCACAGGTATGGTTTCTACAAGGTCACCGATAGCCAGAGTTAATTTAACTGGGGAAACAAGGGGCGGATCCTTGCTTGGAGAAGGTGGATGTAAGGCCACAGGATCCCAGTATATTGTTGGCAAAAGTTGATAATGACATGGTTGAATTGCCAGAAGTCTCTAGCTCGCTGAATCCAGTTTACAACGGTAGGGGCCATTGTGACCATCAATACTGGTAGAGCTCATCTGGTATAAGAACTGGTGGGCCACCAGAGAAAAGCCATCGAGAACATGGCCAGAAGGATATCAATAAAATCAAAATTGATAGTTTTTGAGGCAATTTTTATTGTAAGGAAAGTGAAGAAAATTGACCACCAACAATTTTCTCAGTGCGACGCAACTGATTAAATAGTTGTTGATTGATGTGGGGACAAGCCAGGATTGAGACCCTCAATTTTGACCTAACTGGCGAATTATTTGGGAATGGGGCAGATAAGTTCACTGGGAACTGACATCAAAGGATTTGGCGGCAGGCTGAGTTACTGTCGGTTCAACCTCAAATGCCCAAACCAAAAATTGACTGCATTTCCAATGGTTGGCACAACGGTGTTTGGCCCAATGGGCAGCAGAAATCCCCAGGGCCACTCCACTTAGGTGTGGTCCCATTTGGTTGAGAATGGGTTTGGGATGCCCAACCCGCCCATGCCCAGTCTTTGGGCTGTTCATTTGGTCAAAAGCGTTGCATCAGCCACAACACCCAATTTTCCAGAAGGGAGCTTTGAACCCTCATCAATGGTGTCTGATGATACTACCTACATGTTGGGGATTATCCTAGATGATTTTGGAAGGGGGTTGATTTTGATGATCGCGGCGTTGGCTGAATCAAAACTTATGGTGATTCTGGATGATGAAATAAGTCTTCATTCCTTTTTGACTATGTGGAATCCGATCATCAGGCTTTTTACCACTTAATTTCGGACTGATCAACTTCATTTCAGCGATCTCAGCACAGATTTCTCTAATTGAATGTACTAGTTCTGCTGAGGTGAGTGTGGGCATCGGGGGAGGAATCCAAAGAGGGAGAGCTGTTACCAAGCTTATCTACCATGTGGGCGAGATCACCCGGGTAATGAGGGGTACAGCCACCCTCTTCAGTGCCTTACTTGGAATTGGGAAAAGAGCCCAATCAACACACTGGGGATGTTCCCTGGGACTTACATTACCCTTTACTTTTTCAAAGGAAGGGCACCACTACCAGAAAACTGCACGAGGGCCACATTCTTATGCACCTTGGGTAATTTGATAACCATTACAGTTGCAATTTTTTTTGGGGGGGGATGGGATGCCTTGGGGTGGATTTGTGAAATGCTTTGACCAGTTCCATGCAGTTGGCGCAATTGCAAGCCTTAACCCAATTATTCTCATAAGCCAGATACTCTTTCCAAGCCACGAGATATTGAACAGACTGGCGGGACTTACAGGATGCCAGGATATTATCCACTTTGGCCTCTACCACATTTTTGATAATGATCAGCTAAGGATCCATGGTAACCATACCCTTAAAGGGTGACAACTGGGAAACGTGGAAGATGGGGTGCTGTTTCCAGTGAGCTGGAAGCTTTAACTGGAA